>APFE030092042.1:0-72205 GCA_000404065.3 Pinus taeda
TTTTTACCCCAAGTTTAATTCTTGATTTAATTACCTTGGTTCTAAAACCTCATTTACCACCTTATGTTAATTAGTAGGATTCCCATATCCTGATTATATTTCATTAGTTTCTTCTTGATGCCAAGGGTGCCAAGCCGGTCGTGCCCTTCAAGAACTTCCCTTCAAAGTTCCATGGGCGCCATGCTAAATAGTTTCTTCTTAATGCCAAGGGTTCCAAGTTGTTTTATCCCTTCAAGAACTTCCCTTGAAGTTCCAAGGGTGCCACACCGCTTGCCCTTAACATCCGGTGACTATAAGGGGAAAACTAGGTGCGATGATGGAGACCACTATCCTCTCCTATGTTGATCGACATAGTGATAATAGTGGTGATGGGTATCAAGTAACCTACCTTGATGCACACTCCCGAGTAAAATCCTCGTGAGTAGCCCAATATGAGGCCTTCCCCCATCGCATCGTGATCTTCAAGGTGAAAGTATCCCAACAACTTCCAACTCAGGTCACAATGGGAGTGCTAGTGGGTGAAATCAAGAATGTTGTCCCACCCCTCCCATGGAGTTCCATCTATATTTATAGCCCCATCGACCATGTGTGAGTTGTTCGATCATGCAACTAACTTGTGTTTGCAACCACTGTCATGTCGAACTTACAACAAAGTTTTAATTTGAACTTAAAAAATTATTGAGATAATAATATGTAATTCAAACCAAACCAGAGGTTGCTGATTAATCACATGCAAGTGCATCTGGGTGGTCTCCTACCACACTCAATAATTGTTAGTAATATGTAATTCATAATATTAGTCACCAATATAATTTCGTATGTTAAATATCATCATGACATAATCATCAACATCTTAGTAACTGATAGCCAAAACTAATAAACAGACACATAATGAATCCATCACATGATTAGACATAGTAATATAACATGTCCATCACAATTATTATCATCATAACCTCAAAGCAAAAAATATTTATTATCATATCCACTCATATTAAGAGTCAAATATCTGAATCCTCAACCTAAGGTCCTCCAAGAATAATGTACGATCCCTAAGGCTATATCAAGAGTAGCGTCATATTAGGGTCAATTAATCAGAACAAGGCACTACACACTTTATCCAAAGTTTGGCACATGCAAAATGCTAGTCTTTCGGCTCTGCTCAGTATAGATACCTTCCTACTCAATTTCCAATCACTTTCAAGCATTTATCGATCAAGCAGTAGAAGGTTAATCAAGGAAGTTTAACCCGTATCGACATTGGTATGGAAATATCCTCATCTGGGTTGAAATCTAGGGAGCAAGCATCCATATACATTCCCTCGAGCTGAAAAAATACAACCCATTCTTAAAAACAATGTCTCTATCCTCCTTACATTCATAGAGGAGGATAAAATGCCATTGTGAATTACAAAAACACCCAGGTTACCTTTCATCATGGCCTTCCATGTTTTACTAGCCCATTGTTCAACATATTTGGAAGGGCCACATGCCCATGAACATCTTGACCAAGGCTATTTTAGAGAAGGTCAAGGAAGTCCTTTGAAAGATCAATGGGGGCGCTACTAATGGTATATTCTTTGTATTTTTAATGAATTTAGTTTGCTACTCCTTTGGCTTGGGGTTGGTCTTTAATCTTTGATATTAGGGCATGAAAGGCCACAACCTCGTCACTTAGAGGAAGGGCCCCTCCCGGGCTTTTCGCCATTGGTTGTCAACAAAGATACACCAACAGAGAAAGGATTCTAAAATTGCAGAATATTCACCAAGTTTAAAAGGTACAAATTGATTTTTGATAGAAAGAAAAAATTGTTATTTAGGAGACATCAAAATCACTTGAAGGCAGTGATAAATGAAATAAAAGTTCAATTGTCTTAGCTAAAACTTGGACAAACATGAAATTGAATGGGATCTCAAGTTCTCTAACACTCTTAAATATTTGAAATACCTATTTCTTGGTGTACATGGTTGAATGAAATACCTTTGTAGACCTATTTATTAGAAAGTATGACTAAATATAACAATAATTTGAAACATAAAAGAAAAACTAAGAAAAATAGATTAGAGAAAGACTTATTTATTATTAGTCCCTGCCTCTGGCATAGCAGGGACTATAGCGTTCGATCGAACGTTTGACCGGCTATTAATCCATCCGTTGACCGTTTTTTTTATGTTTTCTTGTTTTTTAACCAAATTTTAGTCGTAGCAATTTTGTTCACTTAAATTTTATCCAAAGTTTAAACTCTGAATGCATTCTACCTCTTATTGTAGGCTTCACGTGGCCCGATGCAAGAAAATTGTGGCAATACCATTTTATCCTAAGTTCTATCATTTTATATACCATTGCCAATTTCTTTATATTAAAGTTTTTGCAATTTATTTATATCGCAGAGTTTAAAATATTTTATGCAAAGTTTTTAAGCCTCCATTTATACATAGGCTAGTTTATATGTATGCTCATGCATGTTATCCATCTGTCACTATGCAGAGTCGACGCATCAACACTTGGCGCGGGGTATCGACCGTTCTGCGGTAGTTCTTTTCACATTTATCGCATATGATCGTTTTGCTGTAGCTGCTACCCAGTCCTTTGATTTCGTTTACAGATAACAAGAGGTAATCGCGCTTCAAACATCGTTTACTTCGGAAATATTTTCGAATATTTGATCATCAAGATGAATTTTGTACTGATTTCTCAATGCAGATGCGTAGAATGTTGTAGACTTGTTTATTTTGTATATAATTAGCTCTAATAGTGAAACGGCTTGGTATTTTACCCTAGGGTTTTTTCCTTTAATGTAACGCAGACATTTTCTTTCTCCGGTTAAATTAGTTTACATTTATCGAGCGTTTGGACTGTAAATGCGTCGTGAGCTTAGTTTGAAAAAGTGTGCGGGATGGCCACCGCCTCAGAGATTGAAAATGGCTAGCAAAGTCCGCAAATTTCTTTCACGCTGGATCTCGATATCTCCCACGCTGATTCTGAGAGAACTGTAATGGCTTATTCGGACAGTGGAAACGACTGGAAGAGAGTTCCGGGGCTGGAGGAGTTGTAGAGTTGCGGGAGCAGAGTTTTCGGGCCAGAGAAATAGCAGAGACGCTCTCTTTGTAAGTGTTTTCCTGCCTTTTGTTTCGCATTTACATGGCAGAGGCACTCTTTTTGTAAGTATTTTTTTGTCTTTTGCTTCGCATTTACATGGATTTTAAAGAGTTAACATACTCAGATTTGCTTCAATAAGCCTTTTGAGGCCCTATTTATTTGTCAGCAGGAAAAAAAGACTTCTACGGTTTTGGTCTGTATTTTTACACTCACTTCATCATCATCTGTTTGGGTTTTCCGTATCTTTCTGAACAATGTGCTTTTTGTGTCTTTTTTTCCTAATTTTCGTTGTTTGCGTGTACCTGTATTTTCTAGTTAGGTTGAATTTGAATACTTCTGAGAGATGTGGGAATGTAAAGTTTATCGTTTTCTTATTTCTACTTTTTTAAAGTACGTATGCTTTTATGCTTTTAATTGTGTTGCAGATACAGTGAGTTTGTGTTTTCTGTGAATATGAAGAAATTGTTGTTTGATTATATCCATGGTTCATTGAATTTAGTATCTGGTGTGTGATGCCTGACTTAATATACTAGCATTTTGTGTTTTGGACTTAAATTTTTTCCCTTTTTCTCTTACTCCGAAGTTCTGTGGATCAGATTGAACACATAACACATATAGCTACTAATAGTGATTTTCATTTCGCATCGGAAAAATAGTTCGTTGAATTTCGTTTTTAGTGCGTCAATGGATACCTTGCGTCAGGTAATACATCAGCCTTTTGTGTTTTAGATTCAAACTTTTTCAAAGTTTTATGTACCACTACACAGACTAAGTACATATGCATAGAAATATCAATATTGATTTTGAATCTGCATGGAAAAATGGTTCATTGAATTTTATATTCGGTATGTCATTGCTTGGGTTAAAATTTTTCCATTGGCTTTTATATTCCGTATGTCAGTGCATGAGTAGCTCCAAGTACAGTAGCAGGGGAAGCAAGGGTTATGGAGCTTGAAAGCCTGAATCAAGAACTGAGAATCATAATCATAATAATTCCTTTAAAAACCTCATGCAGGATTTGGTTGTGAGTCAGGGATTTAAGAAAAGCTCCATCTATTCTTTCTCAGTAATGTTTTGCAGCTAGCAATTCTTGCTTTCTGATTCATGTTTCCATACCTCAATGTGTTCAACATTTAGAAATTTTGGATGAAAATATATCAGAAATGACTACGTAAAATCTAAATTTTTTGAAATGAATTGGGGTATCTAAGCTCCCCAATATTGATGTGGAAAGGCTTACCTTTTCTACCGATGGGTATCAAGCTCTTACAACGGTTGGGTATCATTGGTAGCTGAATGAATATGAGACTAACAATTGCAACCCATCTCAATTTGTTCACCATATCTTATGTTGTATTCCAAAATTATGTTGTTTAGCTAAAGGAGAAAGAATGTAGATAAGTTAATTCAATGTGATGATATTGTTCGAAACGGTAAATCATAGCAAAAGGAGAAAGCCTACTGTTTTAAATAAAAAAATTGGAATTAAGGTAGTAAAAAACGACATGGAAATGAATGATTTAATTAAGCTATGTACATAAATCAACGAAAAAAAAAAAACTAAAAGTAAAATAAAATAAAATTAGATCATGTCTTCACCTGTGAAAATAAACAAATCGAAAGAATTTTTCAATGCATAAAATGGTTTTTTTAAGTCTATGTAACAACCTTCAACAGTCACCACTAAATTGGAAGTGTTGTCAAACTAATATTATTTAACATTATTCAAATATCTAGGTGAATGGTGAGGATATGAAAAAGCAAAAGTAGTAAATGTACACGCATGTTTAGCACTAGCCATATAATGTAATCCATGAAAGTGGTATAAAATAGAACCAATCTCAGGAAGCGTAGTGCCATAATAACAAAATAACAAAGCTAAATCAAGATACGTATATTGTTTTGCTTGTCAAATTTCGATATCTTTTCCTTCGAATTGGTTGTGATGGTGTCTGTCCAAAAACTCCTGTCGTCATCTTAGAGGATATGCATCTTCCTCTGTGCTATCAGTCATTGTAGAATTTCCTCATTGTCATTAATGGATATCCAAGGCACCATGCCACTAATGACTGTGCTTCAGCCGAAGACAGAGGGTAGGCCATGCCAGACCATACCACTAATAATGTTCCCCTCTAACTTTGAGGGCTTCACGGCTCCTCAAAGGCCAATTTTCCTACAAGGAAGGTGAAACAAGAGAGGCCATTTTCCGCTACCAGCCATTCCCTGAGGAACGAAAGCAAAAGAAGGGTCTTCGGCTACCAGCCATGCCCTGAACAAGCAACGAAACATGCAAAAGAAGGGTATTTCGGAAGCAAAAGAAGGGTCTTCCACTAACAACCATGCCTTGAACAAGCAACCGAACAAAACGAAAGCAAAACAAGGGTCTTTCGCTAATAGCCATGCCCTTATCTTAGCAGCTTAGCTGCTAGGGTGATATGTGCAATTTATTCAACCTCTCTACAATCTATGGATATGGATCTATTGTGCAATTTATTCAGCGTCTCTGCAGGCTATGGATATGGATCTGTTGGATTTTGCTTCCCTGCATACAACATGGTCAGTACATGCCATAGACGCCATGTGGTGGCAGCATGTGTTGTGCAACCAACCGCCATGTGGTCTAGCCAACGATATGTGTTGTTGTTGTGTTGTGGCAACGACATGTATTGTTGCTATGGCCTGTGGAGCGCTACTTATTAGAGATCTTATAAGACATAGTATATACAAGCATTTTCATAACATGTTTCTCAACTACCATTTAATGTCGTGGATTAATGTCAGCATTATTTTCACTAGCAAGTAGCATTGACCCGCATTGACCCGCAGTAACAAGTGGCAAACAATAAACGATGACAACCTATGCTTTTGAACAAATAAACGATGATAACCTATGCTTTTGTTTTCGCTTTTACCTCACCGCCTCAAAAAGAGTCTAAATAAAAAGCAAAATCAATATACACTTAGAAACTTTGATTATACTTGATTAGCCAAAAAAAACACAGCTCAACTAATACTAACCTATTACTATAGTCCCAACCGGGCCTACGACAAGGACTAATAGGGATACCATGTAAACCTTTCCGTATGAGGTTTGTGATAAGTTCACTGTTAGCTGAATGGATTTATTAATACAATATCATTTAATAACTATCATAGTATATCATATTATGGAACTAATGTTGTACTGGAGATTATATCATATTATCGAAATTGCAAAATTTTCATCATTGATGTTTGCATTCGACAACTGAATCTTAACAACGAGCAGTGAAGTAGAATAATAAAAAATTCATTAATTCTACATGGAAATAATTTCCTATATATATAACGCAGTATACACAAAAATATCATAGCAAATTTTGTGTTATCTCGATGAGAAGGATAGACGATGCAATCATAATTTGGTTTGGACTCTACGTCAAATCTAGTGTACATTTTGTAAATGTATAAACCGTTTGGCAGACGTATGATGTGAGCAAGGTGGAGAATGATTCAACCCATAATTGACTCGTGCGTCTCTATGTCGGTTGAATCAGATTGACACCCATACATTTTATGATGAATGCCATCGTAATTTTGCACATCAATTTCGTATCTCTGGATTTGCATTTGAAACGAATTCCAGATAATTCTATAGTGAAATTTCATTTCAAGAGATGGCAAAACCTTATAAAACAACAGAGCACTGCAAACAAATTTGTGAAGAATTGTTTCAGTTCCGTTTCCGCAAAATGCAATATTTGTTGATGTGGCCATCGCAAGTTGTTTGCCCTGTCACGCTGTTACCATACATACAGTGAATGCAAGCGATATGGCTAAAAAATGATAGAAATATGTGTAAAAGTGATAAAGTTTAATTTTATATAGTTTTAGTGGGTTTAATAGTTAAGAGGATGTGTTCATGTGTTTTTCTTGAGATATGTTTTCAAATTTCTAAGTTTAAAATAGAAAATAGAAAACTAGAAAAAGTAGAATATGTATACCTATGTAAATTTTAAACAGTCCAGGGAAATAGATCCCTTATACTATAAACAAAAAAATCTCATATCCCAATTGGATATTTATTAAAAAACAATGTATTTATTAAAAAATAGTGTCGTGTATCCTACTGTACTAAGCGTCCTGTATCATACCATACCCATATATGTAAATGACATTGCAATACATTTTTTAATTAAATCAGTTATATTGTAATTAATTCGATTGAAATAAATTCATGTAATTTTACATCAAAAATATTTTTTTTTATTAATTTTGCTAAAATCGATGAAGCTGAAGTGAGGTTTAGCAATTCTGATCCAATCATTTCTGCAGCTCCGTGGATACCATGTAAACCTTTCCGTATGAGGTTTGTGATAAGTTCACTGTTAGCTGAATGGATTTATTAATACAATATCATTTAATAACTATCATAGTATATCATATTATGAAACTAATGTTGTACTGGAGATTATATCATATTATCGAAATTGCAAAATTTTCATCATTGATGTTTGCATTCGACAACTGAATCTTAACAACGAGCAGTGAAGTAGAATAATAAAAAATTCATTAATTCTACATGGAAATAATTTCCTATATATATAACGCAGTATACACAAAAATATCATAGCAAATTTTGTGTTATCTCGATGAGAAGGATAGACGATGCAATCATAATTTGGTTTGGACTCTACGTCAAATCTAGTGTACATTTTGTAAATGTATAAACCGTTTGGCAGACGTATGATGTGAGCAAGGTGGAGAATGATTCAACCCATAATTGACTCGTGCGTCTCTATGTCGGTTGAATCAGATTGACACCCATACATTTTATGATGAATGCCATCGTAATTTTGCACATCAATTTCGTATCTCTGGATTTGCATTTGAAACGAATTCCAGATAATTCTATAGTGAAATTTCATTTCAAGAGATGGCAAAACCTTATAAAACAACAGAGCACTGCAAACAAATTTGTGAAGAATTGTTTCAGTTCCGTTTCCGCAAAATGCAATATTTGTTGATGTGGCCATCGCAAGTTGTTTGCCCTGTCACGCTGTTACCATACATACAGTGAATGCAAGCGATATGGCTAAAAAATGATAGAAATATGTGTAAAAGTGATAAAGTTTAATTTTATATAGTTTTAGTGGGTTTAATAGTTAAGAGGATGTGTTCATGTGTTTTTCTTGAGATATGTTTTCAAATTTCTAAGTTTAAAATAGAAAATAGAAAACTAGAAAAAGTAGAATATGTATACCTATGTAAATTTTAAACAGTCCAGGGAAATAGATCCCTTATACTATAAACAAAAAAATCTCATATCCCAATTGGATATTTATTAAAAAACAATGTATTTATTAAAAAATAGTGTCGTGTATCCTACTGTACTAAGCGTCCTGTATCATACCATACCCATATATGTAAATGACATTGCAATACATTTTTTAATTAAATCAGTTATATTGTAATTAATTCGATTGAAATAAATTCATGTAATTTTACATCAAAAATAATTTTTTTTATTAATTTTGCTAAAATCGATGAAGCTGAAGTGAGGTTTAGCAATTCTGATCCAATCATTTCTGCAGCTCCGTGTTAATGTTATGATATCTACAATTCTGATCCAATCATTTCTACAGCTCCGTGTTAATGTTATGATACATATTTTTGTAATCAAGAATTATTTAGATAATAATTAAGTTGATTGAAATTTGTTTTCTTAAATTACCGTAAGTGAAAAGTATAAATAGTTTCTTATGTGATCGATCAATGTACATAAATTCATGTAATTCTATAATTTAGTTGATTATTTATTAATTTTAATATATTAAAATTAAACTTAAACTTGTAAAATTAACTTTTTTATTAATTTTAAAAATCAGTTGTAACACCTCCTGCACCTCAATTTAAAAAGAAATTACTATACAGTTGATGAACATTCTCATTTACCACTATATACTTGCTCTTTTCACTTAATGAGACTATTTGTTTTAACTTGTTTTCAACACTTTATAACATAGGGGAATATATGTCTACTTGTTTAGTTCGAGAATATATATATATATATGCCAAGTTATTATGTCAAGCTGCACTAACGAGTTAAGCTCTTGGTTTATATTTATAGTACATTATCAATGGTTTATAAAACCCACAAGGTTGGCGTTAATTGACATGTCCATGTCGCCATAACCCGCCGGAAGCTGCACTTTCAGATGTTGACGCAAACATCGAACGGTGGAAATCTGAGGTGAATCTGGGCGGTCAATTTGGGTGGAAGTTACGATGGTAACGACCTTCCCTCTTCCCTCACTCTGACTGGAATCATTCGAGACCCCAGCGTTCTAGAGGCTGTAGCTCTGCGACCAAAGTTCTTCAACATGGAACCCAGGTAACTAAGTACACGGGAATGCTGGTCTATTATGGTTATTATTGTTCCCCTTTACTCTGGTCGCTAATGAGTATTGAACCGTTTATTACATTTCTCAAAGTCAACAGGTTTTCCAGGCATCTATACATTTTTGCTCAGCCGAGACATGGCAAAGAAGGTGAACACACAAGTCCCTGCTCTTGGTAAGGAATTACATCGGAATTCCAAATTAACCAACAGTGAGTTTTTCTAAAGCTCTCCCAGCATAATTTCGTTCGCAGGGTTACGAGGATTGAGCTTCTCTTAAATAGCAACTCAGGTAAGGTTTTTACAGCTTCCACTTACCCTGTTTTATTAGTTTGCCAAATTTGTATCCCTTTCGGCGAGAAATTGGTTTTTTTTTTTTAAGTTGCGGCCTGTTATAAAAGAACATTCCCAATATTCTACATCACATTATTTATACCTAAGGTAAGTTCATTTGTTGATTCTATTATATGACCTGCCAATGGGTCATTGGTATAGCTCTATATTAACATCCATGCAAAAACTGCTGCTATTATAATTTTGTGCTTGGAAAAAGTGCGTTTGGACTTTTTATTTCTTTCCTAAAGAAGTTTGTTTGGCTTTTTTCTTTCTTTCCTTTTTTGAACTTCCAGACTTCCCTGGAACTAGGTTGGGGCTTTGACCCTTAAATTTCTTGTTATTACTAGCAATATTCCTTACATGCAAAATTACCATAGTCGGTTCCAAGGTTTTGACGGTTCAATTTCTTGTAATAGTAGCTATATTCTTTACATGGAAAATTACCCTAGTCGGTTCCAAGTTCCACGTATTTTGGCTTGTGTCCGCTTTAGTCAAATTAATCATGTTTTTGTTAACTATTCTGTTGTATTGAAACTCTTTCTTTTTAACTATTCTTCTATATTGAAACTTTTTGTCAACTTGGATTTACCAATACAATTTATATTATGGGTTTTTGTAATCATGTTTTTTTTAACTATTTTGTTGTATTGAAACTCTCAATGTTACCTTGAAGATTTGTTTGTCAACTTGGATTTACCAATACAATTTATACTATGGGTTTTTCTTAACTATGTTGTTCCTGAACATTTCATTATATTGCATATATATTTTGTTGGCAGCTATTTCTTAATTAGACATATTTATGCAGGTATATAAACTTGTTGAAATGTGGTGGTTATCCATAAATTATCTTTTGGTTTACTATACAAGTTTTATATATAAATGTGTTCCTAAACATTTCATTGTATTGCATATATATTTTGTTGGCAGTAGCTTTTCCGCTATTTCTTAATTAGACTTATTTATTCAGATTTATAAACTTGTTAACATTTAGTTTCTAAGAGGTTTCTTCCAAGTTACTGTTAATAGGTGAATTTGAATTGCAAATTTTGTCTTTGGTTCAATGGCCTACTTTTGAAAATTAAATGTGGAAATATATGATCTTGCTGGCTCTGGTCATTTACTTGTAGAGGATTATTTACTCATTTTTCAATAAAAGGGTATTATGGGTTCTTTTTGTTGGACGTGTCTTTCATTGATCAGGGAATTGTTTACAGTTTATATGTTTCTCTCCGGTAATCTAAAACTCTCTTGCTCAGTAGAAAAAAAACGCCTTCTTTTAAATATTAGAAAACTCCGGTAATTTAAAACTCACACACTAAGAAAGTAACCCCAATTTTTGATGGACTAACGTTGTCAATCTGTGATAACTCTTTTGTCGGTATTCTGAACATTTTTGCATCTGAATTAAGCAGGTATTCACAAGATGAACATTTTTGCATCTGAATTAAGCAGGTATCCACAAGATGAGTTCGACCGCCTGTGGAGTGCAATGCCCGCACGAGAAAATACAACTCTTGTAAGGTCGCAAAAGCTCATTTCAACAAACAATACCCAAGACGTTCGTCCGCCTATTGTGATGCAAACTGCGTTGGTATCAGGCGGTGAAACACTATATAAATATTTTAGCAGAACAGCAAATGCGACCAAATCATTACTACTTTTGTATTTTGTAGAGATAGAGCCACTTAATATAAATGAAACAAGATCAACCAAATTTATGTTATTAATCACACATATCTCTATATAATTACTAATGAAGAGAATTAGAATACCAATATGTTGGAAGCTTGCATAATTATTTTGTAAAGGATAAGAGCAGTCGAGAAAAGTGCAATAAAATTTTACCGGGCTGCCCTACTTGTCCTACTTTCACTGTTCCAGGATTGTGCAAAGCGGATAGTGGTCTTGCAGTACTTACCAGTACAGGTGACCGGATAGTGGTCTTGCAGTACTTACCAGTACAGGTGACCAAATATGCAAAACTTGTAATGGATGTAGAGTTGTAGCTTTGCAAAGGACACTTGGAGTGCATGCAGAGATTTCACATACAAAGTAGTAATATTGTGTTTTGACAAAGGTTTACTCATGGAAAAGACATGCTATTGTAAAAGAAAATGATAGAATCCAACTTTGAACAATGTGATAGGTTAGGTTTATTAGTGGGGAAATGGAATCCGACTTCGAACTTGGTGATAGGTTTAGCGGTGGTATGCTGCGCGGGGTCTGCATGTGCCTTTAATTACTAGGCATGCGATTTTGAAGAAACAATGGCGTATGACACACATTTTAAAATCCTGGATTATAAAAAGTTTTGGTTTCTCTCATTTTGTGTTTGATAACATTTATGAACATTTAACCGCAAGTTTTGCACCGGAGATTGTGCTTCTATTCCTGATCCGAGACATATAATAGAAATATTGATAATATCTATAAACATTTATATATATTGTGTTTTCTCTGGAGACCGCGGCAGGGACTACCGCCACGACAGTGGCTCCCTTGTTTATTAAAAGGTATGACTAGATACAACAATAATTTGAGACGCACAAAAAAAACTAAGACAACTTTATTAGAAAAATTGCTTAATTGTATTAATTGAGTTGGGCAGTTTTTTGAGATATTCACTTTAAACCATCTCTTCAATGTGAATTTTAGGCCCATGCATTTGAGATTCACAATATAATTGTAGAAATTTGGAATGTTGTGCCCTGAAATTTCCAAGTGTCTATATATTAAGCAGAATGGCATCACAATGTGGGTTAAATCAACGTACAAAATGGTTTACAATAACTAGGGATCAAAATTTGTGTGTTTAGAAGGCAAATGAACATATCAAAACATCTATATATTAAGCCGAATGGCATCACAATGTGGGTTAAATCAACCTACAAAATGGCTTACAATAACTAGGGATGAAAAATTCTGTGTTTAGAAGGGAAATGAACCTATCACAACAATAATTTGAATTATGTCATTTTACACTGATAAAAATAAATAATCTATTGATTAAATGATTAATTAAATCATCATTCAAAATTTAATTTTAAATTAAAAATCAGTGAGAATATGCCATTCAAGAAGATTTTACGTGAATCAATAATTTTAAAGATGATTCTTCTTAGCCATCACAATAATTTGATTTAAGATAAATAGTAATTTCCTTGAAAATAGAAAACCAATAGACACAAATAAATCAAATAACCACGCCTTACATTTCATCATTACTTATGATTTTCCAAAATTAAACATTAAATTTAAAAGGAAAAATTAAAACGCTACATATCGATTATCTTGAAACATATATTGTGATATTATTGTATCAGGGATTACCATATAAAAAATCACACTGTCTCAGCGAAAAATACGAAGGAAAAGTCGTCAAACTCCAACATACACTTACGAATATGGATTATAGTGGATTAAGCTGCCATCCGGACTTTATTTCACAAGGAAACGATCATAGCCCAGCCATGGCGATGGCCTATGACCATGTGTGTGAGGATTTTGGTATATGGAGGTTCAAGTTTTAAATTTTTCACAAATAACAATGAAAATATATGTAATAAGTTATTAATCTAAAAAAAATCATATTTTAAAACAATATATTTATATATAATAGTTTAAAATTGAAATACTCTGAAAATTTAAACGGGAAAAAAATAGTTCTTATATCTATTCAAATATATTATTAAAATTTTTATTTTTATTTTAAATAATAAAACATTATCAAGTTTATTAATACAGAACAAGCGAAAATAAAAAATTAAAATCTAATAATATCAGTTACAAAATCTGGAAACTAGATAACACATGTAAACTTAGACTAATAGCTACTTATTCAAAACTTTATACCTTAATCATTAAACAGAAATTTATAAACCTATAGAATGTTGAGACCAGATTCATGTAATCATAAATAGTATTAGAACCATTTACCAATATTAAAAGCATATAATTATCTAATGTAAATTTCATTTAATAATAATATAAATAAAAATCAACAAACTAACTTTCCAGCCCATTAAACTTTTTCAGCAATCTAGTTTTTTATTTTAATTTTTTATGATTAACCACTAAAAATGGATCATTTCCTCCGCCATTGCTCACGGTTTGACAGTGGACAGACACTTAGCTAGCGTTATCCTCCAAAAACGGGAATGAATTTACTTTACAATTAATATTTGGTACCGAACCGAATTAAATTTAGCGTATTTATCAACGTATTGAACCGAGCTATATTTGGTACCGAACCGAATTAAATTTAGCGCTTTTATCAACGTATCGAACCGAGCTATATTTGGTACCGAACCGAACTAAATTTTGCGTATTTATCAACGTATCGAACCCAGCTACATTTGGTACCGAACCGAATTAAATTTAGCCTACTTATCAACGTATCGAACCAAGCTAATGAATTTCCGTATGGAGGTGTCTATAATGGGATTTTTTTGGAGATTCTGGTGACGGAATTTGGTCGAAGAATTTGTGTTTAAATCTTGATTTGTTGTAGTTAAAATGGTTTTTTAACTGCATATTTGGATTCAGCACCCTGAAAAACCCTTGGGACGCTTTGATTGTACAGAAATTAACTATGAAACTTGCTATTTCAATAAACTGCTGCCCAATTTTGACCGAAAAAACCCACCAAAAAACTTCCAAAAAATCTGATTATAGACAACTGCATTTCCATATTCTTTAGATCGATTCGGCCGAATTTGGTTGCTATGATCTAAATTATTTTAAACATGTTTTTCACTAACCCTACCATGGCATGAAAAATCCTCATTCTAAAACAAACTAAGAATGGAGGGAATCTAGAGTATTTTCCCAACTTGAATATTACGCCAAAATCTATATACATGAAACAAAACTTGAAACTATCATATAAAAATGGAAAGCTAAAACTAATAGGAATATCAAATATGAAAATAGGAAAAACAGGATAGCACAGCTGATTTGCCATGGGTTCACAGCTTGCTCCGTCGGCGGCCTTGGCCTTGGCCTTTATTTGGTGTCAAACATTTATTTCCTCACTTCGTCCACCTTCTTTTTCAAATATAACTGAAATAAAACTATCGTAATATGCAGAACTCGCGTGTGGAAGTTGTTCCTCCTAAATGGAAATCCATTTAGTTTTTGGGCGCTATGCCTTCAGAATTTGCTGTGATCGTTGTCCACTCGGACACCGCAGCGGCCATGCCTTTGTATGAACTGCCTCCTTCTTCCAACGAGCTCACGGCCGCCTCCTTCAATTCTGTCACTCTCGCCCTTACCCTCATCCCGCTTTCTCCTTCCATCAACTCCCTAACTGCTCTCTCCACTTCTCCTCTCCTCACGAAACCATCGCTTTCCATCTTTGCTGGGATTCCCACTTTAAACTCATCAACCAGCAGAATCCTGTTCATCTTCTGTTCCGCAAAAAGTGGCCAACAGATCATAGGTACTCCATGTGAGATGCTCTCCAGTGTAGAATTCCAGCCGCAGTGAGAAAGGAAACCGGCGGTGGATGGGTGAGAAAGAACAGGAATCTGAGGCGCCCATGAAGAAACAACAAGTCCTCGGTCTTGGGTTCGACTCTCGAATCCCTCAGGTAAGAGTTGAGAAATCTCTGTTTCTTCGATAGACAGAAAGCTGCTGGACGGACTGCGCAGCACCCACAGGAAGCGATGCCCACTTGCTTCCAATCCCAAGGCGAGTTCGATCACCTGAGCCCTCGGGAGACCGGTTCCGCTGCCGAAGGAAACGAAGAGAACCGACGAAGGCGGCTGCTTATCTAACCACTCGAGGCAATCCGTCCCTCCATTTTCAACAGGTTCGTCATTGTGTTGAAGAGGCGACGATGATATGAGCGGCCCAACTGGATAAAAGCGGGGCATTTGATCAATACCCCTCGGATTACATATATTTCCTTCCACAAGAGCTTTGATGGCTTGAGGCTCTAGTTCCTCGAAGGTGTTGATCAAAATGCCCGTGGCTTCCCACATACGGGAGGCATGGTGATGGAACCAGTAAAAGGTTTCATCGGACCTGTCCTGAAGGGGACTCGGCATATCTTTGCCAGGAATCGGCGGAGTGCCTGGTACCTCTATTGGAAAATCCACGTCCTTAAACGAAATTGGAATCTCCGAGACGAGCTTGGGAAGAGATAACATGAGTGAAAGCATAGAAGCAGTGGAAGTGAAGAATACGTATGTGGGTATGCGGAGCTCGTCGGCCACATCGAACATAGTGGAGCAGAAAAAATCAGTGATGAAAGCAGAGAGGGGAGAGGCAGAGTGCACGAGGGATCTGAGAGCATTTTCCACTGATCCTTTGGATTTTTCAAAAAGCTTAGATAAGTAAGTTTCGGTTTTCATATGTTGTGCGCCTTCGATCTCCTCCTCCGGCAACTGGATGAAATTGATGTCGAGACCGGAGGACGCCATGGACTTGGAATAAGCATCCATGAGGCGAGGGGAGAACATCCATTTGCAGGTGATAAGGGTGATGGAGAGTCCATGGGTGGCGGAGAGGTGCCTGGTGAGCTCTGCGACAGGGATGAGATGGCCCATTCCCGCGCCAGGAAAAATAGCTACGTGAGGCTTTGGCATTCCCATGGGTGAGGAGTGTAAATGAGTGTAGCCTCAAACAATAGGTAGCAAGATGATATGTTTGTGGTACGTATCCTACTCCCGGCCTATCATTTTATTGAGCCCGCCCGCCGGCCCAATATGTCAAAGGACCGTTCCTTTCCATTGTCTGCTGAGTAGACATCAAGTTTTGGACGGCACCGTATTGTGAAATGCAAGCTCATACCTTGCATAAGCATTGCGTAAGCTCATAGCCATTGTGGAGTGCAAGCTCATAGCTTGCGTAAGCTCGTTGCAAAACAAAACTGTGTAGGTGCCCGTTGAAAAGTATGTCTTATTCAATGAAGGGACGACAGGGAAGCACAATTTATTATGTGAACGATTCTTCCCCATCACGCGATCGCTCCAAAACCTTAATAAGTACATTAAGATCCGAAGGGTCAGTATTTGGTAAACAAATTATATCATATGTTCTTCATAAACTAAAATTTTCAGTGTAGTCTAACTCTTCACAAGATTCTGTTTTTGACATTATTATATTAATTTACTGTGAAACAATGTGCATGGTTCATCGAACGGATTATATTGTAATGTTAAGTTTCTCACGTCTTTCCATGGAATATTTTTATCAATTTCCGGTGAAACAACGTGTATCATGCTTTGACCGTATTATATTATATTGTTCAGTTGACGAGGAAAGCAGATACATTGGATAAATTCACAAGGCCACAGTTTTCCCATGATTTTGGCGTTAAATTTGAAAATCTTAGTGAATTTGGGTGTTGTTTAATTATTTTATATGTTGAGTTTTGGTTAGAATTTGAATTTTGATATTGTTTAATTATTTTATGTTTTGAGTGTTTCGTTAGAATTTGAATTTTAACTTCTCAGTAGATTATACATTTTTATTAATTTAAATTTTTAATATATAAATAAATTTAAATTCTTAAAATTATAATAATATATTATTTGAACTTATAATTTTAACACATCTTTCTGAATTTAAAAATTAATTTCAAAAAAACATGTGTAATAATTAAGCGTGAGGTTCTTTTTATGGTGAGGCTTTTTCTTAGGACATTGTCTATAGATTCGTCAGCCTCTGCCTCATATTCTTAGATTCACTTTCGCAACAGTCTTAGTACGACCAAAGTTCAACCCTTTCTCCGTAAATTATGTGGTTTTACTCACTGTAATTTCCGTCATGCTTGCCTTCCATGTGAACCACGACAGGCCTGAAGGAGTAATGAATAGGCAAGACTTGTTTCCATATCGCCTCCAACAACTCATATTTCTAATGATGTTGCAGCCCCTAGAACTGCTTAGATGAAGGACGACCAAAAACCCCTGAATGCCGAAACTGAACTGAAGCATGATAATGTGAAGCATGATAATGCCATGATGTTAGGGACTGCCTCTCCTCCAAAATCAAATGTTGCAGTTGTGGTAGAAAACCTTGAATATGGATTGGATCTCCACCACGAAGCAATTTTTCAAAGAATAGATTCGCAGAGAGAACAAAACACGGGATTGGATTGCAATCTTCCCCACTCATAAGTTTATCGAAAAATAGATCTGCAGAGAGCATTAAATTATCACATGAAAATCTTAGAATTAGTATTAACTTGGGTTTATAATATCAATCATGCTCAACCATGGTCAACCATAACCAACCATGATCAACTATTGTCAATCATGGTCGGATATCTCATTATGATAAAAATTGTCTCCATATAAAAATCATGGACAATCATCGCCAACCATGGTCAACCATCGTTGATCATGGTTAACCATGTTTTATAGAATCAAACATGGTCAATTATGGTCAAACATGTTCAAACGCCATAGTGTGACAAAGATTGTCTCGGTATGAAAATTAATCATGATGAACCATGGTCCAACATCGCATTGTGACAAAAAATGTCTTGATATGAAAATCAACCATGGTCCAACATGACATTGTGATAAGGATTGTCTCAATATGAAAATCAACCCTCGTCAATCATGTTTATTTTAGTGTTTATAATATTTATCTTGGGGTTATATACATTGGTTTTATAATATTAGTCCCTTCGGTTTAATATTATTCTCTCGGGTTCATAATCCCTTGGGGTTTTAGTATTAATCCATTGGGTTTATTATTCCCTTGAGTTTATAATACCAATCCATTGGGTTTATAATATTAATCATGGTCAACTGTGGTCAATCATAGTTGACCATGTTCAAACATGGTCAAACCATATAGATTTGGAAATCAACCATGGTGAACCATGTTTATTTTAGTGTTTATAATATTCATGTTAGGTTTTATATACCTTGGCTTTATAATTTTTATCTCTTAGGTTTATTATTCCCTTGGGTTTATAATATCAATAATTTGGGTTTATTGATCTAAGAGTTCATATTCCTAGGATTTAATATTATTTAACAATGGCCAACCATAATGAGCCTTGTTCAACCATGGCCAACCATGGTCCAATGTCGCATTGTGACAAGGATTGTCTCGATATGAAAATCAACCGTGCTCAACTATGTTTATTTTAGTATTTTTAATAATTATCTTTAGTGTTTTATACCTTGGGTCTATAATATTAGCCCCCTCGGTTTAATATTATATTATTCCCTTGGGTTCATAATCCCTTGGGGTTTGTTATTCCTTTAGGTTTATAATATCAATCCATTGGGCTTATTATTCTCTTAGGTTTATAATATCAATCATGGTTAACCATTGTCAACCATGGTCAATCATGGGGCTTTAGTATTAATCCACTTGGGTTCATAATATCAATCCCTTGGGTTTATTATTAACTTGGGGTTAATATCAATCATGGTCAACCATGGTCAATCATGGTCAGATGTCGCATTGTGACAGAAATCACCTCCATATAAAAATCATGGTTGATGGTTGATCATGGTCAACTATGTTTAGCCATGGTTGATCATGGTCAACCATATTTTATAGAATCAAACATGGTCAACCATAGTCAATCATCGTCAACCATGGTCAAATGTCATAATGTGACGAAGATTATCTCGATATGAAACTCAACCATGGTCCAACGTCGCATTGTGACAAAGATTTTCTCGATATGAAAATCAACCATGGTCCAACATGGCATTGTGATACGGATTGTCTCAATATGAAAATGAGCCATGGTCAACCATGCTTATTTTAGTGTTTACATTATTTATCTTAGGGTTAATATACATTGGAATTATAATACTAGTCACTTGGGTTTAATATTATTCCCCAGGTTCATAATCCCTTGGGGTTTTAGTATTAATCCCTTGGTTTTATTATTCCCTTGGGTTTAAAATATCAATCCCTTAGATTTATAATATTAATAATGGTCAAGCATGGTCAATCATAGCTAACCATGTTCAACCATGGTCAAACCATATGGATATGGAAATCAACCATGGTCCGATGTCGTGTTCTGACAAATATTGTCTCAATATGAAAATTAATCATGATCAGCCGTGGTCCAACATTGCATTTTCATAAGGATTGTCTCTATATGGAAATCAACCATGGTTAACCATGTTTATTTCAGGGTTTATAATATTTATGTTAGGGTTTATATACATTGGGTTTATATTTTTTATCCCTTTGGTTTATTATTCCCTTTTGTTTATAATATCAATGCCTTGGGGTTTTTGATCTAAGAGTTCATATTCGTAGAGTTTAGTATTATTCCCTTAAGTTTATAGTTCTTCGGTTTTTAGTATTAATCCCAATGGTTTGTTATTCCTTTGGGTCAAACATGGTGAATCATTGCCAGCCATGGTCAACCATGCTCAAATGTTGCTTTGTGACAAAGATTGTCTAAATATGAAAATGAACCATGGCCAAGCACTGTCAATCATAGTGCAATGTCGCAATGTGACAAAAAAATAATTATTATTATCTAAAATTGAATTCATCATTATTATTTTTATTTATTAATTAATATTATTAATATTTAATAATATTAATTAAAATATTATTATTTTTAACCATAATTATTTAATTAACTTATTATTATTATTATATTATAAGTTAATTAAAATAAAATAAAAATAGCTTTAAATAAAAAAAAATCTTAAAATTTAATTTTCTTTTAAATAAAAGAAATAATTGTTTATTTACATTTTATAAAAATGAATCAAAAAATTATTATTATATTATTGGTTTGTGTCATAGATATAAATAAAGCCTATAGGTATATCAATTACATTTAGTAAATAATATATTGTTATTAAGATTTTTATTGTTTATTATTATGAGTTAATATTATTATTAAATATATTATTACAGTAACTTAAATATTATTTTATATATAATATAATAATCATAAAATATAAATATATAAGAATATAATTGTTATTTATTGATATGGTTAAATAATCATAAATAAAAAAATACACATAATAATTATCAATGTGGTTCATATATGCCTATCGACGTGTATCAGCCACATTGGTAAATGTGGTTGTGTTAGTTCTAATAATTTTGTAGCCCCTACAACTACTTAGATGAATGACGACCAAAAATCCCTCAATGTCGAAACTAAAGAGAAGCGTGATAAATGCCATGATGTTAGAGGCTACCTCTCATGCAAAATGAAATGTTGCGACTGTGGTAGAAAACCTTGAATATGGATCACGATCTGCACCACGAAGCAGTGTTTCAAAGAATAGATTCGCGGAGAGAACAAAACACGGGATTGGATTGCAATCTCCCCCATGCAGAAGTTTATTGAAAAGTATATGTGTAGAGAGCATTAAATTATCGCATGAAAAATTTGAAAATGGATCACAATCTTCTCTCCGCAACAATTTTTCAATGAAAAAGAATTTGTTGGGATTACTAAATTAGCATCGAATGCGAAAGAGTCTAAATCTCCTGTAGAATGCATGGTAAATGGGTCTCCCTTTGGATCTGAGTCTCTTTCGCGACAAAAGTCTTCAAATAATAAAGAAGGGTCGAACTTTAGATTCTGAGGAGATGCTACCGAGTCCAAATTTCAAGCAGAACACATTGTTGATGAGTTTCCATATGGGTTATAGTCTCCTCCAAGAAGCAGTATTTCCAAACACAAAGGAGGGGAAAGTGATACATTTCCAATAAATGAAAGAGACTTTGAATCTTTGGCAGAATGTCATGGAAATGAGTCATTATCCCCATCTTCTACGCAAAGTAGTGTTTCAAAGAATAAACATGAGGGCTTTGTTAAATCATCAAATGTAGTAAAATTTGATTCTACAATACAACAAATAGGAAATGAATTGTTGTCATCCTCTAAGAGATGTTTTTCGGATAATAAAGATGACAATGAAGAGGACAATCTTAACTTAATAGTGATCACAGGTGACACTGATTCCCATACCAATATGAAACTCAATAAAGATGAAAATTTTGAGAAAGGTGTAACTAGGTTCAATTTTCATAATGAATTATCATTATGATTTCATGTAAAGAAGAAACAAATGTATTTATTGTATTCCTTGCATCATGAGTTTCATGAGCAAGAAGTGTCTTTCATAGGTCAAAGACTTCGTCTTGATGTCCTTAGGTTTTGTTTTCTTGTTATGAATATAATTAAGAAATCATGAAGTCATGTTACACATGTCAAAATTACACTCCAAGACATTGTCACTATCTCTCTTGCACTTAGCTAAAAGAAGGACAATATTCTCCTTAAGGTAATGTCAGCTTATTTCCAGGATCTCATGTTGGCCTAAATAAGTCACTAGATATATAGAGTGACCTCACCTCATAATTGTCAAGCAATTTAGACATCATTGATCTGAAACAATATGAATCTCATAGCGAAGAAGATAAGGGTATTAAAGTGAAGAAGGAAGGTGACTATAGGAGCATAGGTCACTATAGGGTTCTCAGGCTAATTCTGTCATCTAAGTGAAGGATCGTAGTATCTTCTAAGACAATGGGAGCTACATTTAATGGCTATATCAAGAGTTGAATGGTGATAGAAGAAGATCGAAGAAAAAAAGGACATCTTGGACCGAAAGAAGAGATCAGTGAAGGCTGAGGACTGTGTCTAGGGTTGTGAAGGAAAAAAGAGACCGAGACTCTCCTTGTGATAGTGTAAGCACAGTGCGAAGAAGGACTGAAGTGATACAATGCGAAGGAGGAAGACTATGAAGGGCGAAGAATGCAAGAGATACTCACAAGTGTCTTGAACAAGAATTGAGTCAAGTATTTTGTAAGGGTCTCGGTATTCATCAATAAAAGAATCTATAAGAAGAGATTGAAGGCTTTTCCTATTAAGAGGAGAGGTTTTCGCCCTGGAAGAAAGCCAACTTCATGTGTTCTTGTCTATTTGTTTTAATAGCTATTTGATTAAGTAACAAATACACACACTAATGAAATCAAGAAAAGCTTGTGCTAATAAGCTAAAGATAAAATACCTCACAAATAGTTATCATGCTAAGAAGAATCACATTAATTCTAATCTCCCTATATTCTTCAACATGGTATCAGAACTAAGATGTGGAAGTCAAATGAAGGGAAACAAAAGAGACATACAAGGATCTGTCTTCAAGGAAATCAAAGCAGGTTGAAAGGATTAAAGGAGAAAGTATACAACAAGCAGGGCTACAACAGTCATTGAGTATCAATTTCAGTAATTACAGTCATGCACTCAACTCATGCTCAGTTTGATGGAGTATATCAATGATCCTCACTTCTTGATCACTGAACTTTCTCCATGCCATTAAATATAGTCTCATATATAGATATATATATATATATCTATATATTGCAAAAGTAATCCAAGGAATACCTCTCATAATCCATTATTACATCACTGTCTCAGTATAATTATTACATCAATGCAGTTTTAGTGATGAGATAGTCTATCTATACAATGCCACGCACAGTTTAGTTATGTTATTCATTGACAAGTTTGGGTTCTCAATGCATTGCCTCTCGTCACAATGCACATGGACATCACTGTACACTGCCATATCAATAACTTGTCACAGTCACGAATTTTGTCAATGACTATGATCTCAATAACATGGTTCTTGGATCAAAACATAGTATCAGTAACATGTCAACAATATGTTGAAGTCAAAGTTCCCATAAAAATGAATTAGGAAGGTCGTGAAGTAGTCTCAGTGATGTCAAGGCCACTGATGTCATGGTGCTAGAAGGTCTCCAAGAAATTCATGATGAAAGGATACTAGTGATGGGAAGCTCAAGAAAAAGAAGCATCATGGTGAAGATCTCCTCCTCACACACTAAGTAATCATATTTCAATTTTATAATCAGATTTCGTAAAATGATTTCATGATTGCAAGAGGATTTATAAATTGGTTAGATAATCAAAAGTCCTTGCATAGAATAAGGAGGATTGCCAAAATCCCCATAGAAAAGAGAAATCATTCATATCTATGAAAATTTCTATGAAGGCTAAGAATTGTTTGAATCCATAAAGATATTCACAAGATTCATATGATATTAGTCAAAATTCCTCTCATACCTAAATAGTAGAAGAGGAGGCATAAATAGGGATATATGAAATGCTAGATATACTCTCAAAAATTAAAGTAAATAAGGTCACTTAGACCTACACAATAGTAAATGTATCAAATAATGAAGGAATAAATTCATGAAGATCTAGTAAAGATGATAAGAAGGTAGTCGTCATTGATGAGCAAGGTAAAAAATATCAATGAACAAAGAAGGTTATCTCACCTGGAAATTTGTGGTCTCTAGGCTAGATAGAGAAAGACAAGTTGTAGTCTATAATATTAAAGGATAAATAATTCAACTATCTACAGAAAGGAAAGGCAAGGTTGGTCCTCAAGAAAAGGAAAAATAAGTATAGTTAAGATTCAATGTTATATAAATATTTTGGAAGCTCATATCACTGAAAGATGGAGGAAGCTAAATAGAAGGGCCAATGAAAGAGGGTGTATCAAATCTCCCTTATGATTAAGATAGTATCCCTCACAAAAGGATCCTATCATAAGCTCCTATATCTTATGTTATAAGATATGACAATGATAATAAGATGCATCATGGAATCATGAAAGAATTAGAATAAATAGCTTGTGACATCACCATGGGAATCATGAAGGAAAAAAAGGAAAAAATCCATGGAAGTCAAACATGAAGGATATAGCTCTTGGGAATCTGATTGAATATTAAAGGAAAGAAAGATGTCATCTAGGAAAAGGCTCATCATACATCAAGAAATATCTTCCATACTGGGATATGTAAGATCCTCAAGGTTCTGTGATGGAATCCTCATCGGAGGGTTCACTAATCTAGATAGGAAGCAAGTGTTTCATGAGAAACTCCCACTTATGGAATTCATGGGATAATGATGTGATGACATGAAGTAGATCAAGGGATTAAAGATCTCTTCAATCAAGGAAGCTGTTGGAAAAAGCCTAGATGACCTAAAGGTAAAATGAGGTATGTGTACTTGTATTTGATATTATAATGTCATGTCATATGGTTGCAGGTAACATGGATCATTGCTTCTATCTTAAGAAGCATGATCAAGAAGAAAAGGATCCCCTCCTATGAAAGGATGTAGGAAGACATAAGTCACACTAGATGAAAGCAAGATAATATGTCCTCATATAAAGTATGAGGTGGTTGACTACAATGAAGAAACTATGGTTGAAATCTATTGGGAATGAAATGAGTGAGGAAGTGAGATATGCAACCCTCATGAAGGTGATCAACATCCAAAAGACCGAGAATACTTGACTAAGAAATCTCCTGGAAAGATATGAAGACTCTGATGAAAAAGTTAAGGCCCTTGACAATGGATATCTTTAGGAGATGTGTCAACATGTATGAAGGATGTTGATACCTACAAGAAGATTTAATTACGAAGAGCCATCTCGTAAGGTATGATTTAATTTAATATGATGTTTTGATTTCTTGAATAATATCTAGAGAATGTAGGGCTACTCGAACAAGATTTGTAAATACAAGTACAACTAGCATTCATGTGATGGATGGAGGAAGCATGATGAGAAAGAAGTAGTCGTATAGTGAAGGTTCCGAATATCAAGAAGGCCACTTTCCATAAAGAAAGGAATGACATGATGAACTAAGGAGGAAACTGATCGATGGTTGAAGTGACATACATGGAGTTGGAATACGAGCTACGAAATGGAGACACTAACCTGATTCCAAGAGCACCATAGGTCATCCCTTAGTCTCCACCACCTCTAGTGTTAGAACCAAACCAAAGAGAGCAAGGAGATGCTATTATCCTTGATGATGATCCAATCATGGATGTGTACAATTTATCATTTGATGACTTACATAAGAAGATTATACAGGCACAAAGGAATAACTTTCCAGATGATCATGCATCAAGGAAAGGGTGATAGTGTCAGACACCAGGAAGCATCCAACTGCCATTACCCAAGCCATCTTGGCCTATGTAAGAGAAGAAAGCTCAAATGTTCAATTCTTGATGGTCGAGAATGAACAACTAGCAAAGAACTTGTAGGATGCCAAGAAATAGGCATAACAACTCAAGAATCAGTGTAGAATTCATATTCCACATTGGGGGAGATGAATACAGTGATAATTGTGGATGTATCAACACTTGGTGATACCATGTGGAAGATCTATGACAAATTTGTCACCCTGTATAAAGAATTTATCCATTTGCATGGCCTACAACAAAGGAGCAAAGAGTTTGTTCAAAACAACATAAATGATTTCATCGCTCGTGTACAAGAGTGGACAATGTGGTGCAAAGGGGCCTTGCTTGAATTAGAAAATAAGATGAATCCACTAGCAGAGTTGGAGAGAGTGAATGTTCGAATGTTGATCCCGAACTACGAGAAACTCACCCCATTCATCCGCAACATACAGGCCGCATATGTGCTATTGTACAATAGTCTGGATTTCATGGTGAGAAGGAACTAGATCCCATCAATCAATTCCCTCACCGATGCCAAACCTAATAACCATGTCTGGTTGGAGATCAATGAGTACTTGAAGCAGCTAAGACAAGAGGCCACCAGGGAAGAGTTGGAGTTAAATGCACATAATCTGAAAAACTACATTGTTGGTCTTGTGAAGGTCAACACCATGTTGCTCATGTTTCAAAATGAGTTGGATATAGGTTCAGAGACCATATACCCAGATGCCATGGAGGAAAGAGTCTACTTCCGGAAAGGCACCATCAAATAGTTTGGGGACACCATCACATACTACCAAGGTTGTTACCAATATGTGGTAGAGAAGCATCAAGTTGATGTTGTTGAGCTAGACTTTCCCCAAACTCCAGAATCATAGTGTTGTGTCTTGTTAGGCTATCTCTATCCTATTTTGTCCTATATGGGTACATGTGGAAAATGTAATATTACTTCTAAATGTGTTGTAAGTGAAATTCCAAGTGTCAATATTGGAATATGAAAAGTCATCATGTGATGTAATGTGTCATTTAGTAAAGAATTTAAAGAGTCATGAGGAAATTCAAAGAGTTACAAAGGGGAATAAAGAGGATCACCCCACCCTTTGTTATAAATAGAACCTCATAACTTGTAAAACATGCTTTTGGGAGCCAAGAGTTTGGCTAGGCTTAGGCTTAGAAAAGGCTTGGTAGTACTGTGAACAACCTTGGCTTATCCATAGAGTAGAGCAATTATACTTCTTTGAAGTATGTGTTCTTGACTGTAATGATACAATATTGGGGCTAGTGGTCATCAATGGTGTGTGTATGGATGTAACTTTCACTTATAATAATAAAATCAGAGAAAACATGCTTCCATGTATATGTTGTTAATGTAGTAGGACTATTCTTGTTGCATTCGCAATGTATGTTATTTAAATTACGCTTATGAACTACTTTGTATGCATTTGTACAAATATTGTTGAATGTGTTTTGTTGGATTAACTCATCACTTTAAATTGTGGACTATTCTGCATTTTATCTTATGATGTCATTCCACTCATGTGTTCCTTTCAAGATTCATACTATTACAGGCTTCTAAGTGATCACTTCCCTTTCCCCTACATGTGTTAGAACCTTCATGCATCACACTTGACTCTCAACAAGGTCATGCACTTTCTCTCACCCAAAGTTATGATACTTTCCACTACACACTACCGTGATCAAGGAATTACACTTATATCCACTGCCAGGAATCCTACTTCAAAGGGTGTGAGGTCTAGTTGGGACTTCACATTAGGGAGATCCCTCAAATGTTGGCAGGTCCAACACCATCAACAAGTTCCAATAATTGATTAGAGATCATTGCCCTTTGGTGAGATTTATTCGATGCTCACTAGGTATCCTCTGAGAAATTGGTTATCTTTGGGAATTCGAAAGGTTCCATTGATTGGGCTATGAATCAGACTACATTTGAGCCAACTATTCTTTATAATTGGATGAAAATAATCAAGGCATTGATGGGACTATTTTAGAGGGTGACTTTATCTTACGATTATAGAGAATATAATGGCATGGAAGATGCTCTTTCAAAATTGGGCCACATAGATCATCTCAAAGATATTATATATATTCAACCTTTGAAAATGATATCATGTCCAGGACAGATAAAATATACTTCAAATAAGTTTTCTAATTAGTTCCATACTATATACTTTATAGCCTTATACGTTTCGGGATCTCCTACTATGCTTATGTGTTACTGTTCTAGTTGTTGGGAAGATTGGAACTTTTTGCATACTTGTTAATTGTTATGAATTTTGTTTTTGGATAGGATGGAAAGCTATTTAAAGATATCATGTATTTTAATGATAAATTATTGACTTGTTCTAGACTTCTTAAGCTTACTGGTAGTCATATTTTGTTGATTAAAGATTAGTTGCCATATTTAAATAAACTCTTATATAATAAAAGGTTGTTGGCTTTTCCTTCCTGAAAAAAAAAAAAAGAAAAGAAAAAAGAAAAGAAAAGATATGCAAAGTATAGAGTTTGGAGAAAAAGGAATGAAAATCTTGTGCAACATAGCAATAGGACAAAAAACACCAGCATGCAAAATGTAGAAGTAAAACATTTTCTTGACTTAATCTCAAGTATTGTAAAGCTAGTTGAGACTTATACCAAGAGGACCAAGAGGCATTAATGGTTGTAATAAAGGAAGAGCGTTGGAGATAACTACTCCTTGTTACACCCAATCAACATGCAGTTTTAGGGAGTTTTCATACAATCTAAATTTAAAACGTGTTAATCATGCTAGAGTCTTAATTTAAAAAATGTTAGTCATGCACATGTAAGCTAAAATTACCATATCTATTCTTAGCTATTTTGAATCTATTTACTCATATAAATTCAAGAAATTCAATGAATATACATCTATATTTAGCAATTATGAATAGCACCAAAAAATGGGCTTTGATATGGCAATTTCATGGCTTCCATAAGAATTACGAGAAGAAGAGGTGGCTTGACATGGGATGAAAAGATAAATAAGGGAAGTACAAAAATATCCCTTTATACATTTCTTGGGAGTTCTGGAGAGAAATAGATCTTTTGATATTTGAGGATATGCCCATGAATATGTCCAAGGCTTGTACAAAAATTCAGGCTTGGTTGGCAGTTGAGAGAAATATAAAATACATTAACAAGATTCCCAGGTTGATGAGAAATCACATGCAGGTAGAGTTCCCAACTAGTTTCTTCAATGGTGTGTCTCAATATGCAAGATGTGAATGTGGGAAGTTTTTGAGGATCAATCCACAATTTTAATTTTTTCTCTTTTGATATCACAGGGAGGGCACAAACTCTAGAGCAGAGTTATTGTTTCTCTAGGGGCTCTTGTATTTTGCTAGGAGATAGAATTTGAGTGGATCATAATATATTGAGACTCCAAACGCATTATTGATGAGGTCACACAGATATTTAACTTCTTTCCTCCCAATCTAGTTAGTTGGCTAGATCATATTGAGATGTTAAAACAAACCTTTGAGGACATCTCCTTCAAGCATGATTGCATGGAATTAACAACACGGTCGATGGGTTATCAAGGAAAGGATTATTGGTGGCTACAACCATATTACATTAAATGCTCATAGGTGAGCATGTATTCATGGAAGAGGGCGAGTTTTCCCTATGTTGAATCACTTAAAGCTTCAAGGTTACTCTATAGATTGTTTACATTTTTTTCATTTTGGACTATACTTTTCCTGACTAGGTAAATATCTTTATAATATGATCTGCCTTTAGAGCTTGTGTTTTGACTCCACTATTTTAGATGGTGGATTGATATGAATATGGTGGAAAAATATTAATTTTCCTTTATTTTTTATATTCATGTATCTTTTGGTTGGATATGGAGTATTTTAAGACTTATTTATTTCGAAATTAGTTTCCAAAAACATGGAAAAGATATGTCATGATTGGGTATGTGTGAGTTGGAAATGTTCCTTTTATTAATTGTTTTATCATTAAAAGTGTTCATGCTTCATTGAAGAGCAACTATGAAGCACAATCTATTATGTGAATGACTCTGCCGATAATAATGTACATGATTGCACCAAAATCTTAAAAATAGTTAAACTAAGATTGAAGGTTCAATATCTCGTAAATGGTTTATAATAATAATCCTAGGGCTTAATATAAATTCCTTGGGTTTATAATCATGGTCAACCATGGTCCAATTTCATATTCTGTCAAAGATTGTCTAAATATGAAAAGCAATGATGTTGAACCATTGTCAACCATGGACAATTATGGTCAACCATGGTGTAACATCACATTATGATTGCTAGAAAACATATCTATTACAGAGAAAAAAAACACATAAAATATTGCAGCAATATAAACAAAGAGAACACATAAAATAAGAGAGACACAGATATACATGTTTCACCCAATTTGGGTTACGTCCATGGAGAAACAACAAGTCCTTCCTTTTATATTATCCAACAAAATGAAGAGATACAACCTACAACAGATCTGATGTAATTCCCTCTTCAGTATCACACAATCTCCTCTCTCTTTCTCGCTCAGAATACACATCCACATAGACACAATACAATTCCCTCATTTATAGTGAGGGGTTTCCTTCTAGGGAAAAAAAACCCTAAATTAAACATAATTTCTACTGTCAGATTTTTGCCTAATGAACAACCCAGATTGACTATGAAATTACAAAATTTTGCAAGGAAATTTTATATCTATTTTTAGGTTCAGGGGCACTACCTTGGACCCCCTTTTCAGCACAAATAATAGGAGGTATTTCCGCCCCATTACAAACTAGGGTCAAATGTGGTGATACCTCTAAATAATGAAGATAATCAGGCTCCACACCCAACAATTATAAAGAATGTCTCAGTATGAAAATCAACCATGGTAAACCATGTTTATTTTAGGCTTTATAATATGTGTCATAGGGTTTATATATTTTAGTTTATAATATTAATTCTTTTTGTTTAATATTATTCCCACGGGTTTATAATTCCTTGGTGTTTTAGTGTTAATCACTTGGGTTTATTATTTCCTTCAGTTTATAATATCAATCCCTTGAAAATATACAGATTTGTGTTCCTAGGGTATAATATTATTCATAGGTTTTATAATATTAATCCTTGGGTTTAATATAAATCTCCTGAGTTTATAATTTTCATCAAACATGATCTAACATCGGACTGTGAAAAATATTGTCTCCATACGAAAATGAATCATGTTCAACTATGGGTTAACATCTCATTTTGACAAAGATTATGTCAAAATTAAAATCAACCATTGTCAACCACAATCAACCATGCTTATTTTAGGGCTTATAATATTTATCTTAGAGATTAAATACCTTGGTTATATAATATTAATCCCTTGGGTTTAATATTATTCCAATCGGTTTATAATACCTTAAGTTCTTAGTATTAATCCCTTGGGTTTCTTAGTCCCTTGGGCTTATAATATCATTCCCCGTGATTTATTAATCTAAAGTTTCACATTCCTAGGTTATAATATTAATCCTAGAGATTAATATAACTCCTCTAGGTTTATAATCATGGCCAATCATGGTCAAGTATGGTCCAACGTCACATTGGAACAACTATTTTCTCAATATGAAAATGAACCATGTTCAACCATTGCCAACCATGGTAAGTCATGGTCAACCATGGTGCAACATCACATTATGACAAAGATTGTTTGAGTATGAAAATCAACCATGGTAACCAATGTTCAACCATGCTTATTTTAGAGTTTATAATATTAATCCCTTGGATGTAATATTAATCCCTTGGATTTAAAATTCCTTGTGTCTTTAGTATTAATTCCTTGGATTTATTATTCCCTTGGATTTATAATCCCTTTGGTTTTTAGTATTAATCCCTTGGGTTTATTAGTCCCTTAGGTTTATAATATCAATCCCCTGAGTTTATTAATCTAAGGGCTCATATTCCTAGGGTTTAATATTAATCATAGGGTTTATAATATTAGTCCAGGTGTTTAATATAAATCCCTTGGGTTTATAATCATGGTTAACCATGGTCCAACGTCACATTGTGACAAAGATCATCTCAATATGAAAATCAACCATGTTCAAACATTGTCAACCATGGTTAATCATTGCCAAACATGGTGCAACGTCACACTGTGAAAAAGATTGTATGAATATGAAAATAAACTATGGCAAATCATCGTCAACCATGTTTATTTTAGGGGTTATAATATTTCTCTTAGGGTTTATATACCTTGGGTTTCTAATATTAATCCCTTAGGTTTTTAGTATTAATTCCTTGGGTTTATTATTCCTTTGGGTTTATAATATCAATCTGTTAGGATTATTAATCTAAGGGTTCATATTCCTAGGGTATAATATTATTCATAGGGTTTATAATTTTCATTGTTGGATTTAATATAAATTCCCTGGGTTTATAATCTTGGTAAACCATGGTCCAATGTCACATTATGATAAATATTTCTTGAATATGAAAATCAACCATGCTCCAAAATCACATTATGACAAAGATTGTCTCAATATGATAGTGAACCATGGTCAACCATGTTTATTTTGGGGTTTATAATATTTATCTTAGGGTTTACGTACCTTGGGTTTATAATATTGATCCCTTGGTTTTAAGAGAGGGAGATAAGGGGAAGAGAGAGAGAGGGAGAGGGAGAGGGATATGGTGAAACAATGTCTATGTTTGCAGGGTGATATAGAGAGATGTGGAAGGAGAGATGGAAGAAGAGAAATTCCATTCATATTTGATTTTTTAAAACATGAATAAAATTTAAAATTTCCATTATAAGGAATTGAATGAAATACTTGGATAACTACTTGTAAATTTAGGAAAGTTGATACCATTATATAAAATTATAGAAATGTTACCATATATTCTTGTTTGAACTTTATATTAAATTTCAATATGACTGACTTATATCATGTTATCACTAAGATCTTGTAGATAATATCAAAATAAATAATGCTGAATAAAACTTACTTCAATCATATTTTTGTTTTGTAATTGAATCTTGAGATAAGCAATTAATTGAAATACTTAAAAAATTTATCCATGCAGTGGTATATGGGTGGGTCACAAACTTATATATATATATTATATATATATATATATTATATATATAATATATATATATATATATATATATATATAATATAAATAAAAAAAATGACTGACTTATAATCGAAAATTTTTTATTTTTAATATTGAATTGCAATAACATATATGTGATTGGCACTAAAAGGAAATTTCTATAAGCCAATGCGAAACATGATTGGAATTATTTCCATGTTCAATATTAAATTGATACATGATATATTTTAGGTCATCTAAAGTATCAAAGTTACTTGCATCATAACTTTCAGATTGTACTTATTTTCTTAGTCTATGAAACTAGAAATCACAATTGAACATATACTTTATTAATAGAAGTTATAGTATATAGAAAAATTATTAAATTAGTGAAATAATTTTAACAGATGCATTTAAACTTCAAAAATTAATGAGAATCCATAATCAAGATTAATAAAAATCAATAAAATGAAATAATGAATACATGTATCAATAAACTATTCTCATTAAAATATATACAAATTACATATACCACACGAACATCCATAAAATTAAATAATAACCATCCATAAACTAAAATAATTTCCATCATGTACATCCATAAACTATCCATGTATGAAAATATAAAAAATTTGTATCACACATGTGAATATGCCATAAGAAATGAGCCTGAATATATGCAAACTATAACACTATAAGTTCTACTAGAAATCCTATGTGAATTCTATTGTGCAAGGTAAGTGCCCATAAGCTAGTACTGCAATATAACACATTCAAATTCAAACTAATTAGATCATTATTTATAGGAAATAAATGATATAGAAATAAATTATATTGAATCACATTTTTAGTTACATATATACATGAAAATACTAACTTTCATAGTGTCCAAATGAAAGTCCAATAGGATGGTGGTCTAATCATGAAATTGGGTTTGGTGCTCCCTTGCGAGTGTTTCGATGATTAGGGCCTGCATCGATGCAACTGGATCATCAATTCCTATAAACCCAGCATCCCACTCATGTATCCACATAGCAATGACATCAATGAAACTCTGCATATGGTCCCTTTTACACAATGGCAAGGAAAATTTATAATTAGCCTTAAAATTAATTAGCATAAATTTATCTAACTTAAAAAATAAAACGTTGAAATCTTAGGTCCATGTGGTTGTACATACTGACTCTCGTCCACATTAGCGAACATATAAGGTGGAGGTGGAGGTGGAGGAGAATCCATGGAATTGCGCTTTGGTCTGTGTCACGTAGGTCATGCACCCTCCAAGCCTGATGAATAAGATCACGATACATACATGTACGTGTTAAGCACTAACCAAACGGTAAACTCATGAGAAATTCATCATCATATAAGGGAACTGGTGGGTCACGGGGAAGTGGTGGTGGTCTCCTAATCTCTCCATGTAATGCAACATGCACACTTGTCAATGGTGCCTGCATGTTATGTGCAATAGTCTCCCGCGTCTCACCATTGAGCTACGACAACGCCTCTAGCTCTGCAGTTAATAGAAAGCTTCAAGATGGTAGTGGAAACAATATGGGAGGTAGTGGTACATGCCCAGGGTCCCTGCAAGCTCCCTCACACTCATAGGTGTGTCCCATGTTGGTTCCATAAAAATTAGATCCGGTATTAGTGTAATCTAGCCTCATATGTAACACAAACTCTATCATGGTTAGGGAACTTACCTCAAGCTCCAATGAATCTATCATACATGAAAGGGGTTCCATGGACATTACTAAAATATTTCAGTGAGATCGGGCATTTATGTCTAGGAGGGAGATTTGGAAGGATGTCCAACAACTACCCCCTAACAGCAATGTCCTTGGTGGCCTCTTTCACCATCTCCCAAGAATTTGCCCCTCTAATCTCATGCCTTCTAACCATATTTATGAATTGAAATATGTGGCTATGTAGGCTCAACCTAAGGTATGTCTCGATCAACCTAGTCATGTTATCTAACATCAAATAAAATTCAATACGAGTTGGAGAATTGGAAGAGGTATTATTTATCTCTACTATGATCCATGTATGATGGGTCACAATATCCTCTAATGTGATCTGAGTTGTAGCATCATCCCACATAGGGATAGAGCTGCACTTTGATCCTTAGCTTCGGGCTATTATGGACCTATAAATCATAAACATGAATTAACATATCTACAATTAATAAACTAGAAGCATAATAACATATACATTAAATTCAAACACATCAATGGAAGACATTTTCAAGAAATAAAAACATAAAATTTAAAGAGGATTTAAAAATGCAGGAGGTGTACTTGAAATGGGAGAAGAAGGTGTATTTTTATATTATTTTTGGGTTTAAAATATGTATTTTAGGTTTTATATACCTTAGGTTTATAATATTAATCGCTTGGGTTTAATATTATTTACTTGGGTTTATAATACCTTGGAGTTTTAGAATTTATCCCTTTAGTTTATTATTCTCTTGGTTTTATAATATCAAACCCTTAGATTTATTGATCTCGAGGTTCATATTCCTAGGGAATAGTACTATTCATCGGGTTTATAACATTAATCGTTGGGTTTAATATAAATCACTTGGGGTTTATAATCATGGTCAACTAGATCCAATGTCACATTGTGACAAATATTTTCTCAATATGAAAATGAATAATGGTCCAGTGTTGCATTGTGATAATGATTGACTCCGTATGAAAATCAATCATGGTCAACCATGGCCCAATGTTGCATTGTGACAATGATTGTTTCAATATGAAATCAATCATGGTAAACCATGGTCAACGATGTTTATTTAAGGGTTTAAAATATTTATCTTTGAGTTTATATATCTTGGATTTATAATATTAATCCCTTGGGTTTAATATTATTCCCCTGGCTTTATAATCACTTAGGATTTTAGTATTAATCCCTTAGGCTTATTATTTCATTGGGTTTATAATATCAATCTATTTGGTTTATTAGTCTATGTGTTCATATTCCTAGGGTATAATATTATTCAATGTGTTTATAATATTAATCCTCGGGTTTAATATAAATCCCTTGGGTTTATAATCATAGTCAACATGGTCCAGCATGGCTGACGATGGTTTATAATACCTTGGGTTTTTAGTAATAATCCCTTAGGTTTATTATCTCCTTATGTTTATAATATCAATCCATGGGGTTTACAAATAGAACATTTCATATTCATAGGGTATAATATTATTCATAAAGTTTATAATATTAATCTTTGGGATTATAATCATGGTTAACCATCGGCCAATGTCACATTGTGACAAAGATTTTCCAAATATGAAAATCAAACATGCTCCAATGTCACATTGTGACGAAGATTGTCTCGATATGAAAATAAATCATGTTGAACAATGGTCAAACATGGTCCAATGTTGCATTGTGACAAAGATTGTCCCAATATGAAAATGAATCATGGTCAACCATGTTTATTTTAGAGTTTAAAATATTTATCTTAGAATTTTTATACCTTGAATTTATAATATTAATCTTTTTGGGTTTAATATTATTCCCTTCGGTTTATAATACCGAGGGACTTTAGAATTTATCCCTTGGAATTTATAATAATAATAATAATTTTTTAAACAATTAATTAACAAAAAATAATTAATTTAATTAATTTAATTAATTAACTATTTTAACTAATTAATTAAACCATATTAAAAAAATTGAATGAATTAATTATTAATAGTTAATCTTACTTTATTATTATTAATTAGGAATAATATTAAATTTAATTATTATTATTATTAATATCAATATCAATATTAATATTAATATTAATATTAATATTAATATAATATTTTATTAAAATAAAATTTATATTTATATTTATATTTATATCAATATTTTATATCATATTAATTTTTAATATTAATATTTATAAATTAATATTTATTTATTAAATTAATATTAAATAATAATTATTTATTAGGATTATTATTACTAAAATTTAATAAATTTAAACTCAGAATAAAAATAATAATGTTTATTAAAAATAAAAAATAATATTTATTAAAAAATAATAATAAATCATAATAATATTAATTAACTATCATTATTAACCATAATAATTTTAAAATAATTATAACAATAACTGATTAATAATAAATAATAACAATTTACCTATATCAATCACATTTATTAATTAATTTGATTGTCGTAATCTAAATTTCAACTTACTATTTTTATTGATTGTCGTAATCTAAATTTCAACTTACTATTTTTATTTTTTATTTACCTATTTTAAGTGATACAAAATATAATCTATAAAATCTAATGTATAGTTAATTTGACTGAATCCAAATGCATTTAAAAAAAAATAATATATTATATATCATCTACCAAAGATGCTTTTTCATGGAATATTTTTATCACCTTTCGAAACATTTATTTTATTATGAATTTACGGTAAAACAACGTGTATCAATCGCATCATAATGTTAAGTTGAGAAGGAGAGCATATCGATTGAATAAATTACTTATACATTTATTTATTTAAATCACTCGTAGAAACATTCACTGCACGTAGTCTTGTATCGTCTAATTTGCTGTACTCAAGTCTCACTCTTTATAAAGACAAAAGGAAAAAAATGACCACCAAACAATTGAAAGAGAAAGCAAATGCCCCGTGCCAATATCTGTCAGGAATTCTAAAGAATCTGGTAACATTCAAACAACTTTCTCTTATTATTATCATTTTTATATCTTGCTTTTGTCTTCTATGTAATTTGTAATGAGTTGGATTATGACAACATTTGACATGTTTGGAAAATCATAGCTTAGGTCATCTATTATGTCATAAACAATTCATCTTTAAATTTTTCTTCCATTAAAATATATAAAAGTAATTATATATCTTAGGCCGACCATGGTGTCATAAACACTTTATTTTAAATTTCTCAAAATCGTATTTATTATAAAAACATATATTAAAAATAGTAAAATATAGTTTGTTATTATTTAATTTTTATTTATATTTATTTACATTTTTTTCCATTAAAACATACCAGAAGTAATTATATATCTTAGGCCATCCAGACGTCATAAACAACTTTATTTAAATTCCTTTCCAATCTCTCTTTTATATATATATATAATATATATATTTATATTTATATTTATGTAAAATATAATTATTTATTATTTAATTCTTATTTTTTTGAATTTAAATTTTTAATTAATTATTTATATATTTTAAAAAGACTTTTTGATATTAAATGGAAATTTGACTTTTACTCAAAAAAATTACAGAGTTTTTCATGTTTTATAATTATACTACATTCATAAGTTTAAAATATTCATAAGTTTAAAATATTGAAAACATGTGTTTAATGATGATGAACCACATTGGTTGGTTCAAAATGCGTCGACCTAAATCTACCAATGTAATTTCTTCCGAAATTGTTTCCAAATCAAAATACTAATCATAGAAGCTTGAATTTGATTATAACATGTGTTTAAGGCATTTTTTGATAGTTATTCTAAACAAATTTCTACAACATTGCTTACAAAATACTCCTAGTAACAATTTATATCTACATCACATAAAAAAGGTTCGAAACAAGATAATTTATTTGACAAAGAAGAATCTTTCTTTAACTTTTTATTACAGCTCAACTTCATAGTCCTTGTCTTGTTGTTCTTGCCTTCTGTAACACCCCAAGTTGCATAAACAATTACGGTGGTTACTAAGTTTTATTTTAATCTTTTAATGCATTGATTTTCTTATTTTATGTTGTTAAAATGATAAATGACTGAAGCTCAAAGGCCAGGATATATTTGGTTAACTAATTAATGGATAATTAGGAGTTCGGGTATTTTAACAAAAATAAAAATTGTTTGCAATAGTTAAAAGAAACAGTTACAAAGAGACAATTACCCATCCGCCTTTGGGAGGGGAGATATAGATGGGGGAAGAGTAAAGAGAGGATATCCTGGAGCTGGATGAAATAAACTAGTGGGAGAATACTCAAAGGCAGTCTGCAACGTACAGGACTTGAGGCTAGACACTGAGTCCTCATGCCCAATGTATCGCACTGTAGTTGGACTTATCTTAACTGTGAAGAGAAGAAAGTGCTTGCGGGAGACTTTGGATGTGATTGCTAGGGTCGCCACTAGGAGGAGAAACTTTTGAGACAAGATCAAAGTTGCATGTTTGTAAGTATTAAATAGATAAGTAACCCGGATTAATATTTAGGAATTAATGATTGAATATGAAAAATTTCTCGTTTGACTGACATAATAAATTAAGGAGAAAAGTTTCATAAAAGTACATTTGGAATAGAAAACATAATTGAATTACTTATATTCCAAAGAGCAGATAGTAAATTTCATAAGTAATGCATGATAGAGTTATTTCATTGTAACAAACAGATACACACATATCCTTGAAACTGTAAAAATAACATGTATAACAATAGGTTTAGAATGTCAAATAGATAATAGCAAGAAGGAGAAATAAGTTAAATATATAAGAAATAATTGTTTATTCATTCAAACTGTTACTCTTTTAAAAAAAGAGAAACAAAAAAGAACCTACCCATCATTATAGGCTAAAGGAATCACACAGTAATGAATATATACCAGTACAGGGAAACAAAAAATTCATTCTTTTAAATGCAAAGGACTGAACATATATAGAGACTATAATTTTAAAACCTTAAATTAAGCCATAGCAGTAGAATTGGCTCTTCGGCCAGAAAATGTCACAGTCATGAAATAACCCAACTCTCAAATAATTTTTAAATAGATTTCCACTATTCAACTTTTTTTCTTTCAGAGAGAAATACCTAGGTAAACCCGCAGTCAAAACTCATAACAATAGCTCAAAACCCATGCTAATGTCATGCACAAACATAACCAATGTATACAGACATCCAAATAAATGTCTAGCTTAGCAAGTTTCGGCGTAAATCCTCTGCCTGGAAAACATTTCTTCCATACTGGAAATTACCATATAACTACTAAACATCTATGAATGAGGGAGGATTTTTTCAACATGTAAACACCCATGGAGAATGATAAGCTCTTAAAATCACAAAAGAAACTGTCTTAACCACGCAAATAACTTTTCGACTATAGTGGGATAGCTGCAATCATGTGCCAGTGACCACAAAATCCATTAGGAAGGTAAACCTACTAGTGAACAAACCAAATGGATGTCGAGAGGGCAGTGACCATACCTGAGACTCGAGGATTCTAGCAGATTGTGGCCTGCCTTCATTCCGGTAAAATTTATCAGTTAGCCAAATTGAGAAACATAAATCCACAAGGAACGGTTAGAAGAAATCTATGGAAGATATGAACAATAAGGAAATTGTGTGATTACCTTTCGGAAATCAACTTCGAACCTTGCTACCTTCCGTAGAACCAGAAACCATCGTGCCACCCGTGGATGGTGGAAGCAACTAGTTAAACAGTACACTAGATGAAAGAATGAAGTGAATCCCAAACTCAGATAACATAGAAAATTGAAACATAGGGTCGAGCAGTCCAGGATACCTTTCAGTGCAGGGTTGACCAAAATCTCCATTTCACACCACTGAAATGGTCAAGAGCCGACCTGAAACCAATGAAGGCCAACCTCATTGCAGAACAATGATAAACAAAAAGATGCCAATAGAAAATGACTCCACAGCCAGCCAGACGCAGGGAGTTGGTTAGATGGTTAAACCCTAAACCCTCCCCACCATCGGATTGCCCATCAATGATCAACAGGAGTAAATCAAGCCAGCTGTCGCACGTGAGCCCAACGCTGTGACGGATACATGCAACAAGATCAACCATGAGTATGCCGTGTGTACCAAAGTACATGAAACATTTAGCTGAGGTCTGATCATGGACGGCTACACCCACTGGGAGCCATGCAAAAAGTAATTGCAAGCCAATGTATACATCATGAACTATGTTGTATTTAATATAAATAGTCAAGCCAAATAAGTGCACCAATGTTGTATTTAATATAAACAGTCAAGCCATAAGCGCGCCACTAAGGATCATGTAATCACTGTTATGTGTTAAATATTACTAATTTTTTTATTTATTTACATATTTCGTAAATTGTTTGTTTGTGGTGTTACACATTCCTAGCCTTTCTAGCCCTTTTCTTTACTGAGTTGGTCTCACTCTCTTCCATAGTAAAATTAAATCCTCTACTGAGGTGGTCTTCAACCTATGCAAGTTCATTTTGTTATGGAGACTCAAAATTGGTACTCTATCAATAGTCCAACTAATAAAAAAATGTATTTTTAATTCATACTCATCACCAACAATAAGCATGATAAAGGACATATGTTGTTGGCTAGAAAAACAATACCTAACTGTAGAACCAGGAAACTAAATATGTGAGTACAAATTATAAAGGAAATCTTTAGGAAACTTGATCCATCCGAATTTATTAGAGGACGAAGATGAGTTGAAGCTATGAGATTAGGGTTTGGAGTAGGTTGGTTGTTTTTTTTCAACAAATTTTCAATGTTAACATGTTAGGCATCCAAGTTAGCTGGACAGGTGCATAGGTGATTTTGGGAGGTTGGATATTGTTCAAGAGTATAATGTTTTCATTTTCTGTGTCTTGTTTCTCTTGGAGAACATGAACTCATCTGCCAGTAATGTGTAACTGAATGTAAGTATTGTTTGTGAAAACCTTGGAATTGGCATGTCTTAGAGCCAATGAATGACTATCTCTTAGTTTAATTAATTTGGCTACACCTGTCTATCATGAGTGGCTCTTGTTTCAAGATCAAATATTTCTTCTTGGATATGAGTAGGAGTGGAGGAGTGGAATAAAATTGCAACAAACTGAGCCTGAATTTTAAGGTTTGGACCTATGATTTCAATCATGTCTACTAGTGATCCAGGTGGATATTGGTGGCCACCCACCAATTCCACTCGTACCCCCACCATTGTTACTTTCAGTTTTTCAGTTTCCTTATTTGTAGCACAATTTACTATGTTTGGCAGCTTTTCGAGTCTTGAACTTCCAGAGCCGTTTTGAGGACCTAAACAATGTTTTTTGGAAAAAATGGGAACAACATGGGTCCATGGACCGATGTTTCTCTCTTAAAGTTGTAGTCCTCGGATAGATATTTCTAGCAAGGTATTGTTCATGTCAAAGGAAGATCGTATGCCAAAGTTACGACCCTGGGAAGTTGATGTACCAATTTACCCAAAACAGGGCCCATAGTTTGGCGCTTCATCTCCTAGGGTTAGGGTTTTGGATGTTTAGGGTTTTCCATTATTCCTCAACAATAAATAGGCATTCAAACCTCATTGTAAGACAGTTCAGAGGCATGTAGCCACCACATCTCTCGTCAAAGATAAGCTACCATCACCCGATCTAGTTTATTTCCATTTCTGTTTGTAAGCATATTTCAGTATTTTGCATTAATGAAATGGAGTATTATTTATGTTATTTCTCTGTATTTATGGTTATCTATGTAATTTTTTGTGTTCCTATTTAAATCTAGATTAGTGGTATCAAAGCAGTTTGCTCTTTCTCTGTTTTCCTTTGCATGTCCCGAACAAGGTTGGGATATAAGCAGTTAGGGCTTGAACTGGTCAAACCTTTGCAAGACCAGCCTCGCGAATCCTAATGGCCTCCCTTGGTGGATGGAAAGAAGATAAGGGGCCAGGAGATCTTATCAAAATATTGCTCGAAGAGGCCCTCAAGTGACAAAGGAACACGATGATGAAAAACTTTGGCGAGATCCTTTAGTGGCTACCCAAGGGTGACACATCTACTTCTAGCAGTTACTTTGGAAGCACCACACCCTTTAAGGTACAACTAAAATTTGACATTCACATATTTGAGGATCAAATAGATGTAGACGATGTAGATAAATGGTTAAATCTGCTAGAAGGGTATTTTTCTGTTTATGATTTTTCCGCCTGGGAAAAGATTACTTTTGTTCTTCTCAAAGTCGCCCCAGATGTCAAGGACTTATGGAAAACCTACTGTAGTAGAAGGATGAAAGTACAACCCTACCTTTTTCAACTGCACCCACGTGGAATTCATTCCAAAATTCCATCAAGGAGTAGTCCTACCCTTTCAAAAGCTACGAGGATAAATACATAAAGTGTACCACACTGCGGTAAGGAAGGGACCAAGACATGCCGAAGTTTACCAATATTTTTCATACCCTTCGCACAAAGTTGGGTATCAAGGATTCTAAGCTACATTTGGTATTCAAATACAGTGCCTACCTCCATAGATACATCCAAGACGAGATGGAGTTCCTAGATATCTCCTCTTTTGGCACAGCGTACCAATACGTTGTCAAGATCGAGTAGAAGTTTAAATAGAAGAAGCGAGACTTTGGATCTGCAAATCCAAAGAAAGGGAAAGGCACCCCCAAACTACTGAACAAAGGACAAATTCAAGGCGAGGTAGCCCAGGACAACCCGAAAAAGCCGCAAGAAAAGAACAACACCACGAAGCTGAAGAAGGACACATGAAAGCGGTGTGAGTTCCATAAGAGCTCCACTCACAACAAAAGTGAATGTCGAGCCAAGCAATCACTAGTGGAGAAGCTAAAGTATTCAGAATTAGATGCATATTCAGACTCTGAGTTAGGAACTGATAAGGGGAATGACAAAGGGAAGCAGATTATCAATGTGGAGCCCAACACAATCGTTGCCACCATGAAGATCCAGAAGGAGGAACCCGAAGATCCAGAGGAGGAGGAACGCCTCTTCCACTCCCAGATGTGGGTAAAGGGCTCCCCGCTACAGTTCATTATTGACAGCGGGAACCAAAAGAACCTCATTTCGCCAGATATCGTGGAGTAGCTGGGCTTACCAACCACAGCACATCCACAACCGTAGACCATCGAGTGGCTTAACCAAGGACGAGATCTTTGCGTGAGCCAGTAGTGTTGCCTTCCATACAACATCAAGCCCTTCACGGATGAGGTATTGTGTGATGTTTCTCCCCTTGATGTTTGTGATGTATTATTAGGCCAACCATACTTGCGGATGCGACATGCTATATATGAGTCGAGGCCTCGTGTTTTTATTGTTACTTTAGGAAATAAATTGTACAGTATACCGGAGGTAGCACCACCTACCACCATCGCTTTTGTTACTGCAAAACAATGTAGTAAGCTCATTTCCAAAATTGGGGAATTGGTTTTCCTGATGATATGCCATCAAGGAAAGAAGGAGATGGTTGCCACGACCTCTAGATAGGGCCCCTCTACACGACAACTATAGATGGACAAGGTTGTGGAGGAGTACGATGACATCTTCACCTCCCCCGTAGGGGTTCCTCTACACTATCAGGTTAAACACTGCATCGATCTGACCCCAGGTTCATCGCTACCTAATGGACCAATCTATTAGCACTATGTTCTAGAGAACGATGAAATCAAGAGGCAGATTCAAGAGATGCTTTAGAAAGGTCACATCCGACCGAGTTCATCACCCTGTGGGAGCTTGATCGTGTTGGTACAAAAGAAGGATGGGACTTGGAAACTCTTTATTGACTATTGGGCATTGAACAAGGTCATTGTCTAGAATAGGTACCCAATCCCATGGATTGATGACCTCTTAGACCAAATGAAGGAGGAAACATATTTCCACAAGATCGATTTGAAGTCAGGATATCACTAGGTACCAATCGAACCCTCTGATGTGTGGAAGACTGCCTTCAAAGCCAAGGAGGGCCTTTTCAAATGGTTGGTTATGCCTTTTAGGTTGACAAATGCTCCTACAACCTTCATGAGGCTAATGGATGACTTCTCGTGGTCATTCACCAACTCATTTGTAGTGCTACACTTGGATGACATCTTGATCTTTAGCCACAGTTGGGAAGAGCACCTCCACCACATCCAACAAGTTCTCCAAACACTACGACAACGCAATTTATGAACTAATTTGGAGAAATTCACTTTTTTCATGACCGAAGTTTAGTATCTGGGATACATTATTGATGAACAGGGTGTGCATGTGGATCTAGCCAAGATCCAAGTCATTCTGGATTAGCCATCTGCAACCACTCTAATAGAGGTCCGCATCTTTTTGGGTCTTGCCAACTTCTACTACAAGTTTGTGTTGGTATTTTCTCATATCACTTCGCCCTTGAGTCAAGTCACCAAGGGGGGAGCAAAAGAAAAATCATTTTGGTCTGAATCTACACAGAAGGAATTCAAAAAGTTGAAACATCACCTTTACTCATCACCAGTGCTCGTATAACTAGACTTGCAACAACCATTTGAGGTTGAGACAGATGCCTCTGACTATGTTGTTGGGGTAGTCCTTACTCAAGACGGGCATCCAGTGGCATATCATAGTAAGACATTTTCAGAAACAGTCTGAAAGTATCCCACTTATGACAAAGAGATGTATTCCATTGTGCAAGCCTGCCGAAAATGGAAGAATTACATTTTGGGGAAGGCAACAGTCACCCACACAGACCACTGGCCCCTACAGTTCATACAAACCCAAGGGAAATTGCAGAATGATTGCCATTAGAAGTGGTCCACATACCTGCAACAATTCCATTTGAATATCAAGTATAAGAAGGGTAGCACCAATAATGTTGTAGATTGCCTCAGTCAACCACTAATCATGGCATTAACCACTGTGCCCAATTCTTGTGGGCACGAGACTTCTAATTGGCCACTTCTTTACAAAAGTGACCTAGAATTCAGCCACACATACCAGACACTCTTGGAGCATCAGCATGTTCCAAATTTTCACCTCTAGGATTCCCTATTATGCCACCTAGGTCACCTTTGTGTTCCTTCAAGTGAGCATGCCAAGATGATTTGGGAAGCACACTATTGTTTGGCTGTTGGGCATTTTAGGGTCGAGAAAATGGTGGCAGTACTGCAAAAGTATTTCTATTGACCAAATCTTTGACAGGTTTTCTGAAAGGACATCAGATCCTACACTGCCTGCATCATTGCCAAACCGACCATAAAGAAGCAAGGCCTCTATACTCCATTGCCTACCCCTAGTTGATCGTGGGAATCCATCTCCATGGATTACATGTTCGGCCTTCCTTCTACTAAGCATGGAAACGGCTGTGTTTTTGTGGCCATCGATAGGTTCTCAAAGACGACCATTATGGTGGCTTGCAAGAAGAATATCACAGCAAAATCCACTGCTAACCTCTTCTTTGAACGAGTCTGGGTACACTTTGGGATCCCACAGTAAATCATCTCATGCTGAGACAACAGGTTCCTCAATACATTTTGGTCTAGTCTCTGGTCAATGTTGGACACCAAACTCACTAAGTCCATAGCCTTCAATCCCCAAACTGATGGCCAGATAGAGGTTGTCAACATGATGATCGTACACATTCTACACATGTACAACTCAAAGAATCCATGCACATGCGATGAGAGCATCCCCTATGTTCAACATAGCTATAACCGGGATCTCCACAACTCAATTAGCCACAACCCTTTTTAGGTGGGCTTGGGATTTGAACCACTATGTCCCATTGATGTGGCCATGCCATTCGTAGCTACTCAGGCAGACTCGGCTCATGTCCAGTCCATAATAGATAAGGCAAATGGATTCATTGAGCACATCCAACATATCCACTAGGAGGTCCATGACATATGGGAGAAATCAAATGCCAAGTACAAGTAGCGCCATGATGAACATCGGGTGCCACATAGGTTTCATGTGGGTGATAAAGTCTGGTTGCATTTGCAAAAGGAATGCCTTACTAGAGCCTATCGGAAACTCAGACCACTCCGATATTTTCCTTACACCATTACCAAGGTCGTGGGAGACAATGCATTTGAGCTCAACATTGCCCCATTCCTTGGCTTGCATCCATTGTTCAATGTGGACAACCTTCTGCCATATTTTCCACCATTACTGGACACATCCAACATTGCAGAACATCACACACTAACAGAGTTAAATCCAAATTGCATGGAACAAGCCACAAGTGATCAGATCATGGACACGCAGATCAAGTACACTTTCTAGTAAAAGATCCAACTATATCGAGTTGTCAAAGCAGGCCAACTCCTTCACCAAGGTAAATGGCTGACCAGGGACCAAGGTCAACAGAGGTTTCCTCATCTCACGAAGGAACTCAACGCAGTAGGGATGATTACTTCCCAAGGGGGTAGGAATGATCCAGGTGGATATTGGTGGCCACCTGCCAATTCCACTCAGACCCCCACCATTATTTCTTTCAATTTTTCAGTTTCCTTATTTGTAGCACAATTTACTATTTTTGGCTGTTTTTTGGGCCCTGAACTTCCAGAGCTATTTTGAGATCCTAAATGACGTTTTTAAAGAAAACTAGGAGCAACATGTTCTTTCTCTCCCAAAGTTGTAGTCCTCGGATAGATCTTTCTAATGAGGTATTGTGCACATCAAACAGAGATCGTATGCTAAAGTTACGACCCTCGGAAGTTGATGTACCAATTTACCCAAAACGACGCCCATAGTTTGGAGCTTCATATCCTAGGGCTAGGGTTTTGGATGTTTAGGGTTTTCCATTGTTTCTCAACAATAAATAGGCTTTGTACCCTCATTGTAAGATAGTTCAGAGGCATGTAGCTGCCACGTCTCTCCTCAGAGATAAGCTGCCATTGCCTGAGCTAGTTTATTTCCATTTCTGTTTGTAATCATAGTTTAGTATTTTACATTAATGAAATGAGGTATTATTTCTATTGTATCTCTGTATTTATGGTTATCTCTGTAATTTTTTGTGTTCTTGTTTAAATCTGGATCAACTAGAGCCCTGTCTAGGGTGCATGCAATTTCATGGCATAATATCCGAGAGAGAGGAAGGCATGACCAAAGAGAAGCTATACACCAACAAGCGCTGGAGGAAAGAGCTATAGGGGGGACCCAAAAAACCAAGACTAAGAAACAAATTCGAGAGTCATTTGATGAGAAGGAGAAAAGAAGAGCCAATGGAAGGTGGATGGAATAGGGTGAAAGAAGAAACTGAACCTAACAAGAGAGAAAAGGCCTTTCCCATCCAAACGATGATGTGAGACTCCTTCCAGTGGTACTAAATGAAGACCTCACCCCCACAAGAATTCGAAGCAACTATCTCACTAGAGACAAACCCAAATAGACCATAGCGACATGCAAAAAATTGAAATGATGAGCTGAAGGGAGGTGGCTTGTTCTTGGGGCTAAGAAGGAAAAAAGAGAAAATTTTGAAATTTTGGCTAAGTATGGAGAAACTCCGTTGTAAGGAGGAAATATAGAATACCATGTACAATAAAGGCTTGTGGACATTGTGTGGAACACATATGTAGATAGGCATACCATGTAGACATTTGAAGAACCACTTATATGTGCAATGGATGTGGTGAAACCACAACAGAACATAAATATTTAGTGGTTGATAGTGCACTCTCCATATGTGTGGGCTAATTAGCTATGGGCAATAGTTGGTTGCAATTTGGCTCGATATGGACAACTCATAAGGGTGAGTTGGCTTAAGATTCCCAAGAGCATGATGATGAAGATGGAAGTTATATAAATAGAAGCTACCAATTATGGATGGTTCTATTTTGTTGTTGTTATGTTGTTATGTTCTGATTCTTCTATTAGTTTTCTATTAATTTGATGATGGTTCCCAATATAGTGTATTTAGCTAGATGTTATTTCTTTCAATGTTGTTTCTCTCCAATACATTCTTAAGCACTTACAACACTTGGGTTGCCTAGTTAATATAACATGCATAATGATGGTCCTATTTTTTTCCTTCATGTTATGATACCCCGATGTGATATGCATTACTGTTATTTGTTATTAAAATGAAGTATCTAGAGGTGGTGTGCTAGTTTATCATTGTTTTGTGGTATGTACAAATGGATTTGGTTAATAATCTAGGTTGATAGTTTATAGTTGAATAATAATGTTAATGATAATGTCTCTGTATGAATGAATCTGTCTTTCCCTTTTGTGTTGGAGTTAGTTTTACACAAATATAATGAATTCATGTCTAATTGTTACTTTACTAGTTAGATAATGTATTTTCACTTGGCCGATGTATGTCATATTGTAAAGAGGATGTTTCAACTCATGCTATTAAAGTATTCAAATGTACTTTTGTTTAATGAATATAATTGTGACATATGGCATACACAATAGCTCGGGGTGGGTTATTCTAAACTATAGTCATCTGTATTTCCCCTTTTCCCTTTCATAACCTTCAAAGGTTCTTGCAAACCCATTAGTACAACTCAAGTGAGACCTCACCTAGTCGTATGTGTTCAAAATGCTTGTGTGCGAGGGGGTTTTGTTGGCTTAACTCATAACCTTAGGTCACCTTTGCACACTAAAAAATGGTTAAGTTGCTAGGAATTGAAAGATCTACGTTGAAGAGGGGATGTGGTGGCTAAAGAGAAGATATAAAAAAATTCTTGGATAATAGATAACATGATTGTGTGGTGGAAAAATAAAAGAATTTGTGTCTTAGTATGCAAGAATGGCTATAGAGGTATACCTTTTCTTATCTTCATGAGATTTTGTTTGTTGAGTCCCGTATTATCTTGTGGGAGTGGTTGAAGAAATAAGCAATGAGACGAGGACTAAATCTATTATGAGGGGTTAACGCGATGAGTACTATGATATCCCGAGTTGTTGATTTTTGGCTAGCTAGTGCTTTAGAGGTTACACAGTTGAGTTTGCCAAAGAATCTACTCATCCTTCCATCACAACTGGAAGAGATCTATTCTGAGGAACACACGGTTATTATTTGAAAGTATTAGCCACATGGATTAAGATGTTTCTCTATGATAAAGGTGTAATGATGTTGGATTCTAATGGGATGAGAAACTAAATCTTTATATGACGTAGGGAATATAGAGCTAATAAAAGGATGGCCTAAGCTAGAAAAGGGAAAAAGGATGCAAGGATAGGTCAACAAGGAGAGTTATGCACAATAGAAGAGCTTAAGAGTAAGAGGAAAGATAAGGAAACATGCTAAGAAAAAGACAAGTGATGGGGGATGCAGCAAATCTGGCGCAAGAACAAAATCTATAGAGGGGGCAAAGATCTCCCCTGAGGCATTGATATTTGAGTGGTGTATCCAAAACAAAAGCAATGGAGACCCATATGTTGTCGCTGAGGGGGAGTGAGACGAGTAGCTCAGTTGGCACCAAGTATAGTGGGATGAGATATCTATCGAGTTTGAATAGAGGAAAAATAAATGCGAGGGATCTTATCTCTCATAAAAGACCCAGAAAGTTGTATGTCACATAGGACGAACGTGTGTAGAATAGGGAATATCTAGGTTGTTGGGAAGATTGAAAAGGAGATTAGAGACTAGAGAGTGGTCTATACAAGAGAGAAGAGGAGTTCTTAAACCAATAGTGGATAATTATGCTGTGGAGAGGGCCCTCCACCTAACAAAGAGGATAAAATTACCGCAACGAAGGAGTTAGAAAGTAGCGAAGGACTTAGGTATCGATGAAGAGGAGACAAAGGAAGAAGAGTATTAGCTCAATGTAGAAGATTTTTTGCATCCCATTGTGCAAGCCTTAGCATTCCCTTGGATCGAACCTATGACCTTATACACACCTTCAAAATCCAAGGTAAATTATTCATTGTTTGTTAGATTTTCTGAGTCATTAGAGTCAATTTGCTGAGGATAGTTAGATAGTGAGAGTGACAATAGGGAAGAAGAAGAAGAAACTAGAAGAAAAAAGCATGGGGTACCATTAGGAGAAGCGGTAGAAGTCACCCCACTTTCATCATAGGTTTTGAAATTTGAATAAGAATATGATGCAGGAGCATTCTAGAAGTCAACAAGACCTATGAGGTCTTTCCATCTTTACTAAAGCGAGTGGGTTCCCTTAATATTTGTAAATACAAGATAGGAATTAGTTTTATTTATGAGATAGAGAATCATTGTAAATATTTAGTTGAGAAATGAGGAGAGAATTTCCTCACCAATATATATAAATTATTTGAGGAAAGTTTGTTTAGGAGTTGGAGAAAAATATCTTAGATATTATCCACATAGTTGAATCATAGGAAGAATCAAGGACAAGTTAGAAATCTTAGGAGGATTTTTGGGATCTAAAAAGATTGTACTAGTTAACTTAGGATGTGAAACCAATTTTGGTTCAAATCTTCTTGTATAAATCTATGTAAGCTTTGAGGCATTTTAAAGTGTGTTAGAGAGTGGCCATAAGGTGAATTTGGCCCATTTGTACATAACTTTTATGTTAAGGAAGATTATGATTTTTTGTGCACTCCAATTTTGTGTTTATGAAGATCGCTGCATTACCTGATGGGAAAAGACAAACGGTTGGAGGAATTGTTCGTATGAGAAAGTGACCTGTGTGGAGAACGGTTAAGTCATTGTTTTCTTGAGAGAAGAGATGTTGGAGTCAAGGGCACATGTAGAAGCAAATGATGTAGCCGTTGTTGATTTTAGATTCAGGTTACTTCCACACTTAAAGAATCAAGGCTCTTCATCTTTCTGCAAACTTCTTCATGTTTATTGTTGTTGAGACTTGAAAGCGATTACGAGTTCTGGAACTACCAGTGCAAACAGATTGAGGTGTTGCCATCGACTCTCGGGAGCTCGAGTCAAATTAAAGTGAATAGAAATTGGAAAGATATTTTTAGAAAGAAAGTGAATAAAAATTTATAGTCGGAAAGAAAGTGAATAGAAATTTAGAGTTAGAAGATTTTTTTTTAAAATTAAAGTGAATAGAAATTTATATATGGGGAGTTTTTTATTCATGTAAATATAAGTTTTATATATTTTAGATTTGATGTAAATATAAGTTTTATATATTTTAGTTGTGATGTTTGGTTAATGTGTGATTTTAATTTTTTTGTATTATTATTGTAATAAAGTTTTATGGTGAAATATGTATTAATTCGAAAAAGTATGGTTTTATAATAATATTTTTTTCGTTATCCGTAAATATTTTTATGGAAGAAGTTAGGTATGTCTTGTTATATTTTTGTATGATTAATTTTATTAATTTCTAATTATATTGTTATTTTTATTTTTTTTGGATATATCCATATTATATAAAAGATAATTTTACATTTTTATTTATTCAATTTATATAGATAAGCAAATATAAATATCTATATATATATGAAAATGGTGTGGTGATACTATTTATTTATGATTTGAATTTAATAGAAATTCTTGAAAACTAAAGGTGTGAAGAAAAATTACATTGTACTTTTAAGAAATAAATTTGAGCATTATACATTGTTTCTTAGACTTAGAAATTTGGGAGAATAAAAAACAAAATTTTCCTTTTATAAAATAGGTATGAAAAAGAGTAATTTTAGAGACTTGATATATAGATTGTAAGTTGTTGGAGTTTTGTTTACCTAACCAACACACCAACTTATCCTCCATTAAGCATTCATAATTTGCACTTTAATTGTTTTGCATCTCAAACATCATGTTTGTTATAAAGATATAATAGGTTAATATTTAATGAATATTTAATAAATTGTTGTACCTTTTACACATAACATTCGTATTAGTCCATATGGTGTTTATACAAGAATTTTTTCATTGTCAATAACAACACCATTAGTTGAGATTTCCTCAATACCAAAAACCATTGTGAACATCTGCTTTCAATAACTCACTCGTCAATGACACTCTGGTTGACATTGCCAATAAAAGGGGGCATGGGGGAAACACTCCCAACATTTTTAGAGCCTCTACAACTTTTCATTCATTATTTTTCATAATGCACACCAAGTTCTTGACTATGCATGCACAATTTAGTTACTCATGCATTCCAAAAATTCCAATATTCCTTAAGAATATTCGCCCTATAGTCCAACAATTTGTGTGAGGCCTCATAAATCCATTACCACAATATTTATTGCCACCAGGGGAGAACAATATATTCTTTAACTTGATATATTTGTTATCACTCAGATTTTCCTTGAAGTTGTTAGAAGAAGGAAAGGGGTCTAAGGTAACCACAAACCAACTTTTAAGTATAGAATCTAGCCAATTTGTACTCAAAGATGGCTCTCTCTTTATGATTTAGCTTTGTTTTATGGGATATTAGGCTAGTTATGACAGCTTGGGGGGTTTTGATTTTGTTTGGTGGTGGAATTCAGGAGTAGATGGATAGAACAAGGTATTTCAAGCCATTGGGCTATGGAGTCAACTAGATGATGGCTTATCTGGATTAGGTTGATTTAACAAAGGAAAGTTTAACAGGGTAAGATAGCTAAAGAAAAGATAAATGATAGCTTGAAATGGGTGAAATGGTCTTGAACAAGGAGGAAGGGCAACTAAGAATCCTTCAACAGGGTCCAAGATGATGAAAAGTGGGTGCTCAATAACAAAAAAGCAATTGATTATTCTTTGTTAAATGGTAACAGTGATAAACTATGAAAGCAAGAAGAAATTAATATTTCCCTACCTATAATAGCCTGGAAGAAAACATTAAGAAAATAAACGATTTTAAAGACAGAATGCTATAGAGCTCTTTCTGAAATATAACTTTGCATTTATCATTCAGATATGAACCACATATGAATATTTATTAAACCAGAAAAACTGTAAAAACACAAGATATAGAATACTTATTTGTTTCTCGTTTGACACAAGTGTCCTATAAAATTCCTTTGATTTATTACTTTGTTCCATCCAACCATACAAAAGTTGTTCAATAGCACTTTAATTCCAAAAGTAAATAATCTACAGAAATGTCTAAGAATCCACTCTCAATACTTTGAATAAGGAAGTATTTATACAAAATTTACATCAAAATATCTCATAACTAAGAGAGATTTATTCTAGGGAAACTAACTATCTTTTACATAAAAATAGAGACAGATGGTCTCGAATGTAGAAACATAATTTGAATTGAATATTGTTGTCCCTGTTTTAGTTGAAGAAGCTGTTGGTAGGTCTTATGAATATGCATCTTACTGTTGTGCTAGTAACTCTGTGCTGGACATATGACTTTATCTTTTCACTGATACTCTTTTACCTATGTCTCATACTCTTTACCTGTTCAGCCTTTTTACCAAAATTTACTGTGGTAAATATTTCTATTTACCTCACTTTTTACCATGGTAATTTATAAGATTTCTTTCATGCTGGTCCACCAATCATCTTTTGGTATATTCATCCTTGTCAATTTCCTATAAATTACATCAGCCTTAGTATATTTCAAAAAATTAGGTTGGACTATGAATAGGTGCTTCACTTCATGTTCAATGTAAAAAAGGTTCTCCAAACCATCATAGAGAACTTTCCCTATGGACAATGCCTTGACTATAGATGAACTAGCCTGATTGTCAGCTTGTTGATGTAATCAATCTAAACCATTAGCTTATCATTGATGACTAAAGGACTTGGGTGTCCTTTACTTTGTAAGATGTCAAACTTCCTTATTAACTCATCTATGTCTTCTTGCATACTTTGACATCTCTATTCCAGGCCTTGCATCAGATTCCTTTTTGTCAACACTTTCTTTATTTTGAGGATGGTAGCAGTCCTATCCTCAATTTTGGATTGCTCCAACTGTTGCCTGTTTTTACTATTTAGAAGATTTATTAATCTAATAGCTTCCCCAGGTTTTCTTCCTAGTTCTTCTCTAGTCTTCCTAATTTCTTCAAGAGCAGGTTTAATCAAATCAATCTGTTCAAAAATAATTTGAATGGATGGGCAAATATCATTGATGGAATCAATGATATTGGTCCACAATATTTTCCTGATCTCTGTCAAAGGCCTGTCCTATGTCAGGTACTTCTCAATTGCTTTAATTTATTGGGTTAAGCCTTTGTTTTTCCTTGTTTCTTCTACATAATTGATTTTGGATATGTCTTATTCTTTCTCCAAAGTAGTGAATTTCTCTTTCACTTTTTGGAGCTCTATGACTTGGAGTCTCACTTCTTCCATTTATTTAATCAAGTCCTCCATGCTCGATGTTGGTGTACCTGTTGTTTCCACTCGTGTGGTTGTTTCCAAAGGAATGTTTGGTGCTAAAGTAGGTGCCATAGTGGAAGGGACTACTGTTGAAACTATAGGCACTACTGTTTGAGGCTCTGTGGTCCACTCAATCTACCTTGACTATATTGCTTTCTCCAATTCTTTCTCTGTTTCCTTCAATTGTACATTCAACTTGAGGATCAAATCCATAAGTTCTTCATCATTCTTTTTTTTAATAATTTCAACAGTTTGAGGATGCATGTGGGGTGGCAATTTTAGTGGTTTTCTAAGTGCTTCTATGTCTTCATTCTTCTTCTTAATTAAGCTTTCTGCTGCCTTGACATCCTTTAGGTCATGGCCCAACTCAATAATTAGCTCCTCCAATGATTTGATTATGTTGTCTTTTGCCTGTAAGGAGGCATTTTCTAGTTGCAATTGGGCAATAGTGTTGCTCAGTAAATTTTGTAACCTATGTGCCATAATTGCCTTACTAGTCAGTGTAGAATAGACCATCTCCGATGTTTATTTGTGTAGTTCGATCTGGTTTATTGGGTGGATGTCTTTATCCATGACTTCAAAGTCAGTTTTGAGATAATCTTCCAAATATTTTGGCTACAACACTATGGGCTTTAGAAAGATCATTTGCATTTCGCCTTCTTTGACATCAAAAGTTGACATCGATCTGGTTTGATTTGTGGGAGCCCTCTTTAAGTATTGAGCATAGGCTTGAGCCTTCAGTTGCTCATTTTATGTCTTTATCTCCTTGAATTTCCCCTTTATGTCTATGATCTTCTCAGATGAAGATCTGAGAGATGATACTTCTGTGCTAGGTTGTCTTTCTATCTCTTTCCTTTGTGAGCTGGAAGGTATCCCACCTGTTGGGAATGTATGTAGACTGTCTCCACCTTCCCTTCTCGTACTCCCTGTAGTTTCCTCAATGTCTTCTTCCTCTAAATAAGGATTCAACCTTTGCCTCTTAGCAAAGGTTTGATCTGTAGGTCTGCTAGAAGGGTGGCTACTTCCCTATCTCTTTTCAAGTTCTTTTCCTCATTCAGAGGAGTCTGTACAACTGTGGGATTTCCCATCTTTGTTGGAGCTAGATGGGGCTGTGGTGGAGCTTGTTCTTCAGAGATTTCAGGCTGCTATGATACCTCTAGTTGTTCTAATGCTTGTGGTTGTCTCGATGTTGGAGCACTTTTTCCCTGGTTTTATTCTTATGGTGGCTCTATTGTGGGAGCACTATTTTCTTGTCTGTGCCCTTGAGAAGTTTCTACAGTGGAGGCACTAGGTTCTGGTGTTGGCCTTTGATTAGACTCAGCTGGCATCTGTCCAAAAGATTCCAGGTTAAGTGTCTTCTCCAAATCATTCATCACATTGTCAATCTCAACATGATCACTATCTTATTCTATCAAAGTACCTTCCCTCCATTCGTTCAAATTTGCATACTATTCTATCTCAAGGATTCTGTGATAGATATATGGTGACAATTTATGTTTCATTCTCCTATCGCAAATGAAACTCTGAGGATCATATGTCCAAGCAAAGCTCTTCTTTAGTTTCATTATTGTTTCTATAATTTCTTCTGCTTTCTTCCCTGCTTCTCTATTATCGCACACAAATGGGCCTAAGTGGTCTTTGATCCTTAATTGGGCTTTCTTCTTTGCCTTGGTGAAATGAATTTGGCTGGATTTTAATATTTTCCTATAATATTCTAGGGAAAACAATCTCATAAGGACATACTTATGCAACTTGAAAGGAGGGAGCTGACAACCATAGATTCAGATCTCAGTGTGATTTTGGTACAAGTACTAGTCACCTATCTTGTACTGCTTTGACAGTTGCAGGATTCTCTTGATTTCATCACTGATTCTTGGGGGAGAATGTCCTGTCAACATAGTGGTTACAGGATAGGAAAATTGGTCTATGAATTCATTGTATGAATAGGGAGAAGTGTATAAGTAGTGGAAGATGGAAGTCTAGAAAATGACTGACCTGGGATATCAAGCTTATTCACAGAGAATGGAAATTTGTCAGTTTGGTAATACAGGAAGAGGTAATACAAGACTGTGGAATACTTGAAAACTCTCTCATTTTCCAATCTCATGAACTGATCATGGATTTTGTCAACTATGAATGCAGCATAGTCATATTTGGCAGCAGGGGGTTGGCCAGGGGTGAAGATAGTCATATAAGAAAAGGTCATTTCATCCACATATTCATTGGTTGTGAAACTAAGAATACAGAAAATCATGGTAATAATATCCATCCCTAAACTTGTAAAAGCACTTGTCATGTAGGGTGGAGGGTTTTCTGAAATATATTGTTCTAGCATGAACATTTGGCAAACTCTGGCGATCTCTGACTTGGATAGTTTGGAAGATTTGTCAAGTAAATCAGCAATAGATAGAGGGGTAAGGTTCTGATTAGGTTGCAACTGCAATATTTCATTGATGGAGTCTGCTGTAATGGTAAAATGAAGTTTGTCTTTCTTAAGAGAAACAGATGTAGACTGCAAATTTTTGGATGAAATTACTAATGAGACTCCCACTAAACAAGACAATGAAGGCAACTTCCTAATCGAATTTTTGTCATCTTTGTTCTGAAGCTCATAATTGACTAATGGAGAAGGAATTTGAGTACATATATCATCGAAAGAATCAACTATTGGATCATGGAGAGTTTGAGAAGACTGATGCAACTTGTCATACATTGGTTCCGCTAAGACTACATGATTTTCTATAAACTTTTCATTCTTTGTTGCAGAGATATTATCAAAATGTTTCTTGAAAAACTGAAATGAATCAAAACTTAATGGTACATAATTATCCTACATCAATTCACAATATGTTTCATATTCTAAAATTTCAACTGTGATTTGAAACTCAATGTGACTTAGTGGTTGGGATTCTAGAGCGAAAGAATCTTCCATATCACAAGTGACTTCCTTAACCGATTCATGAGAAGACTTCCCATTTATGCCGTTGACAACTCACTTATCTTCTTGCTTACAATTTTCTCTTATTTTTACAAATGAGGAGAAACACAAGGGTAAGGAGTCTTGATCAAGAAGTTCATTGTCTTCTTCGTGCTCAATATCAAAACTAAAAGACCGTTGATTTCTAATCTCAATAAAGTTTTCTCTTAGTAATTGAAATGAAGTAAAACATAAAGGAAAAGGCCTTTCACCTGCTTTGAAATTTTTCTACAATTTCTCCATTTCTATCATGGCCAATATGTATAGGCTTAGTGCTACATTTCAGCTGTTGCAGTTGAAATTCCTCCTCCCAAAAACATGCCACTGGTTGTCTTGAAGAGTCAGCCTCGATTTTGGCAACACAGTCATCATCATAGTGATCATACTTGGGTAAATCATAAATATAAGTAATTTCCTCAAGAATACATATTAGATCAATAGATTTCTTCTCCACAGGTTGATATAAAAATCCATTTTCGTGACTGGCCATAAATGAATACCAAAAAATATCATTTTCTGATCTATGGTAATTGAGTTTAGCAAGAAAATGGTTAGGGCTCACAACCTCTTCTTCTTCTAAAATAAGTGGGGAATGGTTTTTTTGAACAAAAAATTCATCTCTCATGATGATCTTTTACATCATTTATTCCATTGTACTTATCAAAATGTCTAGCTTCATTATTGAAGATGTGAGGTGTTCCTTCCCTATGTTCTCCCTCTCTACTTCCTTCAATTTTGACCTTTTAACCAAAAAATTAGATTCCACGGCTATTGCACTATCTTGCATTTCTTTGAGTGTTATAGTGTTCCTTTCTCCCAATTGAAATGCCATTTCTAGATCAAAGGCATCCAGGTAGTGTAAGAGAGCTAAACTAAGAGGTGGTATGATATTAGCAGGGATTGAATGGTATACTTGATTGAACCTAGCTGAAAAGTGTTGCACTGTTTCTCCTGGTTGCCTTTCCAAATGATTATATTCTCCTAAAATCAGAAAATGATTACTCTTGATCACCCATCTATAGAGAAATATTTTCCAAATTGATGGAAATAAAAAATTCTTGAAGCTGGTTAGTTCTTGAACCATTTCTTTGCTTTGCCTTACAAAGATAAAGAAAAAAATCTTGATACTGACATTATCTTCTTCAACCTCAAAAAGGTCAAGAAAAAATTGAAAACTCTGAATCTGTTTTTCAGTAGTTATGTTAGGATATTCTCCATCAAACTTGGGAAGATATTTGTAATAAGTTTTAGGGAAATCATGGATTGTAGGAGGTAAGATGAGTGTCTTGTATCTATCTGGAATTTTACAAGGTGTTGGAGTATGTACAAAAGTTGTAGTATTAGTCTTGATCTCTTGAGGCTCATCAAGTTGAAGATTGTCATCATAACATTTAGAAGAAGGGTCTTTATCAAAACCAAAATTTGTAATCACAATTTTCAAAGGAAAGGAATCAAATGAGGGTCTGGGATCTTTTCTCAAATACAATATAATCTGGAAAACCTTCTTAACATTCTGAGGAAAAGATAAGAAATAATTTACAGTAAAGAACATGAAGTCTTGGATGAAATTCCAACTTGAATACCTGATCTTCCCATGTTGTCTTTTCATGTCTATGTTGGTAAGGTTCATCCTCCCGTGGAGTCTTTGAATTAAATTTAAAAATGATTTGGAGTTGTAAGGTGGATGATTTTAGTCTTCATGTGTCTGATCGCTATCCACCATCAACAATCAGATCTAATCCTTGTCATTCTTTCCAAGGGAAAGATATGATATTTAGTCCCTGACAACGGCACCAAAATGTTATCCTCCACAATGTCTCGAGGCTAAGAAGGGAGATCAAATGACTTAGCCTCATACCACTTAGGTTCAACAGCTAGCCCTTCTAAACTAGAGAGGGATCTCTCTATGAATTCATGGCCAATGATGATAGGAATAGAAAATGATGTTAGGGTGGATATGTTAGGTTGATGTAGGGTTTTGAGTTCCTAGGTTTTGATGATGGATAAGGGATGAAAACCAGGTAGCTGGGTCAAAGTATCAAAGGGTCACATTAGCAAAGATATAGAGGAGCAAGGTAGAAATGATTTTGTGATATCTTTAAGGTTTTTCAGTGTAGTGTAGTGTTTGAAAGAAGAAAAATGTCTTAATGAGAATGTGCACCATGAATTCATTAAAAAAGAAGGAAAATTACACAAAGTGATATTCCCATCAAAACAGAACTTTATGGAAACAATTATGCTTATAACCTTTAAGGAAAATTACTGAGGAGAAAAGATATTGAAAGGAAAGATGTATATCATTCATAAAAAACTATAACAGAGAAAATACATCATTAAGTATTGGGGGTTTTTCACAGTGCATTAGGTTAGATATCATTTTTTGGATTCAACTGCGTTAATTAAATCATTCATATATGACCATTTCCATGAGAGGTAGTCGTAACTAACTAATTTCTCATGATTTTTCAATAATCCACTTAGCACTCATTGCATCAGGTGATGCTCACAGGAGAAAAAACATCTTCACAAACTCACTACACATGAATTCCTAGATAATAGCTACAAACTGCCTGATCATTATTATTTTCATCTTGGCTTGTGTTTGATCACTTAGTTCATTGTCTAACGCACAAGCCAATCTCTTGGTTTGGTCCCACAATAGTTCTAGGCTTGCCTTAGAAAACTGCACAATTCTTGAGGGAAACTGGCCTTGCTGTTGGGAATTGCATAGTCCCGACTGTGAGTGGGCCTTGAGCTCTCGAAATGCATAGTCATGGAGGGGAAAACTAGTAGTTAGCCCATAAATTACAAAGACCCAACTATGCTCAGAAACTGCATAGTGCATGAGCCAAAGAGTTGCCTTGTCGTTCCCATAACTGCGCAATCTTCCTCGCCCATGCATGGAAATTTTTCCCAAAAAGGAAAAATTAAAAAAAAAAAAAAAACAATCCCTAAAAAATATGGATTTATTTTTAGTAACACAAAGGAGGCGCTTGCATCATTTTTACAATTTGTCACCAAGTGTGACTTTTTCCTTGATTGTAGGCATGCATGTCATAAACCCTAACTTGATAAAATCTATTTAATCGACACTTATAGATCTCATTTTCACACATGTTCTTGGATCTCTAACATTCCAGATGAGATCGATGAGCCTTTAGTGTGATCATCATCAATTTTTTGGGTGAGTTTTTCTTTTCTCGTCTTTTGTGTTTTTTTTGTCGTGTTTTGTTGTTTAGGTTGTGAGAGTGTTGTTCACTTTTTTCTTCACATGAATGCTAGTGTTTTAATGGTTTTTAGCTCATAGAACTGTTGTTTCAAGTTATAGATTGACTTTCTAAAGTGTCACACAAGTTTTCTTGTTTTTTCACCAACAAGCACCGTTGCGGAGACTCTCCTCACATGCTTTGTTTTCCTTCAGTTTAATCAATCGTTGCACTTGTTTCACATGAATGTATCAACACTTAGTTATATATGCACTCAAAACTACACCATCTTTCAAATATGTTTGTTTTTCAAACTCCCCTCGTGGAAATATAGGTCCCCTTGCCCATACCTCACTATGCACATCCAACTTTGGCTTTTGGAATTGTGTAGAGCCTAACTTGGGTTGGTTCCAACTGCGCACTGTGAAATTCCAGGAGCTAGTCTCCCAGCTTGACCACTTAGACTGCACAATGAGTTGTCTCTCCGAGGTCTTGGCCCAAACTCAATTGCATATTACGTAGTTTTAGTCATCAGTCTTCGACACTAACTAATAGGACTGCGCAATGCACAATTCCCAGAACCAATGAGTCTCCTTTGTCATCCAAAATTGTGAACTCCTTCCCATCATGAGCCTGAATTGTTACTTGACCTTCTCTTGAAGTTGTTTATCTTTTAGCTGATATTTTCTTGCCATGAGTGTCCTCTCCATCCCACAACTACAATAGTTGTTGAGCATCTCTCTAACAGTTATAGTTAACATGGAATCCAAGAGAGATGCATCAAAGGAAACTGCTGAGAATAGTACTAGGGAAGAATTTGAGCAGATATTAGTTTATCTATCAATTTATACATATAATCAATTGTTTATTGAGAAGGGAACAACACTGACATGGTATCATATCAAAGACACTTTTGTAGAGGACTTCACGGAAGACTTAGAGGACCGACACGTTTATCTTAGCATTCAATGGTTAGGGTTATACAAGGTTGCATGCAAGTACCCCACCCTCCCATGTGTGGACATCATCCATTGGATTGTCTCACATACAGATGAGCATACTATGACATTGAGTAGTTCCAGTAGGAGAGAGATTGCCACCTTAAAGGTAGAGAACTTTCAATAGAAGTATCACTTTCCCGAGTCGGTGAAGTTCATAGAATCACTATTCTATGCTACCCATATCTATGTGAAGATGAGATAGATTGTCAAGCACTGGGTGAAATATTCATCAAAGTTTAGACAAACACCCACCCATGTTTACAAGACATAGTCCTTCAGGAAGGCCTACTAGTTCTTGATCATATTTTATTGTAGAATATATGGTCAAGAGAACACAAAACCTTTCCTGAAGGGTGGTTAATGTTACTAGACTAGTTGGTGAATGATGGGAGGACATTCAACTAGTGAGATTTGTTGGATCATAAGTTGAAGTCCCATGTGGCTAAGGCTCAAAATCTTCTCAAGAATGAGCAAGGAAGTTTTTTGTCCGTATACTTATTGGATGCAATCTGTGTGTAACAACAGTTTCGTGGCACGAGCTGGCAAACATTGAAGATTGGTATGCCGCACCAGGTGGCACCGTCATCAGAGTGTTTGGCGGAGAGAAGCCTCTACATGTTTTACCAAGGTATGCCACTGACAAACTGATCATGCAATATGTTTCATACAACCTCACTAGGGTTGTTAGTAGGAATTCATAGGAAGAAGAAACATCGTGGCCCACTCTTCCTTTGCAAATAAGATTATATGAGATTAAGAGCTTGAAATATGAAGATGTCAAGGCTAAGGACATCGTTAAATTTGAGTTCAGCACCAAGGATTTTAATCTGTATGATTCCCATGGTATTTGCAAGGACCACTGTATGAGAGTTTACTTTATTTGGATCCACGAGACATGTCATTGGCTAGAGGACGACACTTGGAGGTACTACTACAATGCATCTCGACTCAATGAGCCAATTAGTATAGCAAAAGATTGGAAAGTTTCTCTGCAGACAACAACAATTCTAGAAGAAACACCACCAACAACAAAATGCAACAATCCAAGGTAGGACAAGGGAAGGAGGAAGGTTGTTGAGAATCCAGAGGGAGAGAAAGGTTGCAAGATGAAGGAATATCCTATCCTGGAGAAGGAAATTTTGGCAGAAAAAGAAAAGAGGGAGCATCGGATGAAGAGAGAGGAGTGAAGGGAGATATAAAAGAAGAGGTTGCAGGAAGAAAAATTGAAGGTGCAATAGACAAGGAAGAAGCTGAAGGAAGAGAAGGAGCTCAGGAGGAAATAAAGAGAAGAGAAATAGAAGAAGGATGAAGAAAAAAGGGAAGGTGTGATGACAAAGCAAGCAACCATGATACAGGTTGATGAGACAAAACAACCAGTATCTGAGGAAGAGGGTGAACAAATGCTATGTCAAGAGCTTTCTCAGCAAATTGAGAAACTAATTGAAGTGACATAAATGGAGTTGGAATAGGATATACAACATGGGGAAACTAACCTGATGTGGAGATCACCATAGGTCATCCCTTATTCACCATCACCTCTAGTGTCAGAACAAAACCTGAGAGAGCAAGGAGATTCTATTCTCCTTGATGATGATCCGGTCATGGATGTGTACAATTGATCATTTCATGACTTACAGAAGAAGATTATATAGGCACAGAGGAAGAACTTTCCAGATGATCATGCATCACCTGCATTCATCAAGGAAAGGGTGATAGTGTCAAACACTAGGAAGCATCCAACTGCCATTTTCCAAGCCATCTTGGCCTATGCAGGAGAAGAAAGCTCAAATGTTCAATTTCTGATGGCCGAGAATGAACAACTGGCAAAGAAATTGCAGGATGCCTAGAAAGAGGCATAACAACTCGATAATCAGTGAAAAATTCATATTCCACATTAGGGGAGATTAATACAATGATAATTGTGGATGTATCAACACTTGGTGATACCATGTGGAAGATCTATGACAAATTTGTCACCATGCATGAAGAATTTATCCATTTGCATGGCTTACAACAACAAAGCAAAGAGTTTGTTCAAACTCTCAAGAACATACATGATTTCATCGCCCGTGTACAAGAGTGTACAATGTGGTACATAGGGGCCTTTATTGACTTCGAAAAGAAGATAAAACCACTGGCAGAGTTAGAGAAAGTGAAGGTTTGAATGTTGATCTAGAACTACGAGAAACTCAACCCATTCATCGGAAGCATATATGCTGCATATGTGTGGTTGTACAATAGTTTGGATTTCGTGCTCATAAGTAATTAGATCCCATCAGTCAGTTCCCTCATCCATGTTAAACCCAAGAGCCAAGTCTGGTTGGAGATCGATGAGTACTTGAAGCAGCTAAGAAAAAGGCCACCAAGGAAGAGTTAGAGATGAATGCACACAATATGAAAATGTACATCGGTGGTCCTATCAAGGTCAACACCATGTTGCTCCTGTTTCAAAATAAGTTGGATACAGGTTCAAATGCCATATACCTAGATTCCATGGAGGAAAGAGTATGCTTACAAAAAGGCACCATCAAATAGTTTGGGGACACCATCACATAGTACCAAAGTTGACACCAAAATGTGACTGAGAAGCATCAAGTTGATGTTGTTGAGATGGACTTTCCCCAAACTCCAGAATCATAGTGTTGTTTCTTGTTAGGCTATCTCTATCCTATTTTCTCTGATATGGTTACATGCAGAAAATGTAATATTATTTCTAAATGCGTTGTAAGTGAAATTCCAAGTGTCAATATTTGAATATGAAAAGTCATCATGTAATGTAATGTGTCATTTAGTAAAGAATTTGAAGATTCATGAGTGAATTCAAAGAGTCACAAAGGGGAATGTAGAGGGTCACCCCACCCTTTGTTATAAATAGAACCTCATAACTCATAAAACATGCTTTTGGGAGCCAAGATTCTGGCTAGGCTTAGGCTTAGAAAAGGCTTGGTAGTATTGTGAACAACCTTGGCTTCTCCATAGAGTAGAGTGATTATACTTCTTTGGAGGAGTAGGTGTTCTTGACTGTAATGATCCACTATTGGGGCTGGTGGTCACCAATGGTGTATGTATGGATGTAATTTTCACTTATAATAATAAAATTAGAGCAAACACGGCTTCATGCATATGTTGTTAATGTAGTAGGACTATTCTTGTTGCATTAGCAATGTATGTTATTTAAATTATGCTTATGAACTACTTTGTATGCATTTGTACAAGTATTGTTGAATGTGTGTTGTTGGATTAACTCATCACATTAAATTGTGGACTATTCTACTTTTTATCTTGTGTTATCATCCGCTCATGTGTTCCTTTCAAGATGTGTACTATTACAGACTTCTAAGGGGGCCACTTCATTTTCCCCTCCTGGTGTTAGAACCTTCATGCATCACACTTGACTCTCAACAGGGTCATGCACTTTCTCTCACCCAAAGTTATGATACTTTCCACTACACACTACCATGATCAAGGCATTACACTTACATCCACTCCCAGGAATCCTACTTCAAAGGGTGTGAGGTCTAGTTGGGACTTCACATGAGGGAGATCCCTTGAATGTTGGCGGGTCCAACACCATCAACAAGTTCCAATAATTGACTACAGATCATTGTCCTTTGGTGAGATTTATTCGATGCTCACTAGGTATCCTTTGAGAAATTGGTTATCTTTTGGAATTCAAAAGATTCCATTGATTGGGCTATGAATCAAACTACATTTGAGCCTACTATTCTTTCTAAATGGATGAAAATAATCAAGGCATTGATGGGACTGTTTTAGTGGGTGACTTTATCTCACGATTATAGAGAATATAATGGTATGGAAGATGTTCTTTCAAAATTGGGCCACATAGATCATCTCGAAGATATTATATATTCAACCTTCCAAAATGATATCATGCCCAGAACAGGTAAAATATAATTCAAATATGTTTTCTAATTAGTTGCATACATTCTACTTTATAGGCTTGTATGTTTTTGAATCTCCTACTACGCTTATGTGTTACTGTTCTAGTTGTTGGGAATATTCGAACTTTTTGCATACTTGTCAATTGTTATGAACTTTTTTTTGGATAAGATGGAAAGCTATTTAAAGATATCATGTATTTTAATGATAATTTTATGAATTGTTTTAGACTTCTTAAGCTTATTGGTAGTCATATTTTTGTGATTAAGGATTAGTTGGCATATGTAAATAAACTCTTATATAATAAAAGGTTTTTGGTTTTTTCTTCCTGAAAGAAATAAAACAAAATAAAAATATAAAAAACAAGATATGCAACGTACAGAGTTTGGAGCAAAAGGAATGAAAATCTTGTGCAAAATAGCAATAGGACAACCTGCACTAGCATGCAAAATGTAGAAGTAAAACATTGTTTTGACTTAATCTCAAGTATTGTAAACCTAGTTGGGACTTATACCAAGAGGGCCAAGAAGCATTAATGGCTGTAATCAAGGAAGAGTGTTGGAGATAACTACTCCTTGTTACACCCAATCAACATGCAGTTTTAGGGAGTTTACATACAATCTAAATTTAGAAAGTGTTAATCATGCTAGAGTCTTAATTTAAAAAATGTTAGCTATGCACATGTAAGATAAAATTTTCATATCTATTCTTAGCTATTTTGAATCTATTTACTCATATAAATTCAAGAAATTATATGAATATACATCTATATTTAGCAATTATGAATAGCACCAAAAAAGGGGCTTCGATACTGCAATTTCATGGCTTCCATAAGAATTACGAGAAGAAGAGGTGGCTTGACATGGGATGAAAAGATAAATGAGGGAAGTACAAAACTATCCCTTTATACATTTCTTGGGAGTTCTAGAGAGCAATAAATGTTTTGATATTTGAGGATAGGCACATGAATATGTCCAAGGCTTGTACAAACATTCAAGCTTGGTTGGCGGTTGGGAGAAATATAAAATACATTGACAAGATTCCCAGGTTGATGAGAAATCACATGCACGTAGAGTTCCCAACTAGTTTCTTCGATGGCGTGACTCAATATGGAAGATGTGGATGTGGGAAGTTGTTGAGGATTAATCCACAATATTAATTTTTTCTCTTTTGATATCGCAGGGAGGGCACAAACTCTATAGCAGAGCTATTGGCTCTCTAGGGGCTCTTGTATTTTGTTAGGAGATAGAATTCAGAGTGGATCATAGTCTATTGAGACTCCAAATCCATTTTTGATGTGGTCACTCAGATATTTAACTTCTTGCCTCCTAATATGGTCAATTGGCTACATCATATTGAAATGTTAAAACAAACCTTCGAGGACATCTCCTTCAAGCATGCTTACATGGAATTAAACAATGTGGTCGATGGGTTATCAAGGAAAGGATTATTGGTGGCCACATAAATATTACATTAAATTCTCAAAGATGAGCATCTAATGATGGAAGAGGGCAAGGTTTCCCTATGTTGAATCACTTAAAGCTTCAAGGTTACTCTATAGACTATTTACATTTTTTCATTTTGGACTACACTTTTCTTGACTAGGTAAATATATTTATAATATGATCTACCTATAGATCTTGTGTTTTGACTCCGTCATTTTAGATGGTGGGTTGATATGAATATGGTGGACAAGTATTAATTTTCATTTATTTTTTATATTTATGTATCTTTTGGTTAGAGATGGACTATTTTAAGACTTATTTACTTCGAAATTAGTTTCCAAAAACATGGAAAAGATATGTCACAATTGTGTATGTGTGAGTTGGAAATGTTTCCTTTATTAAATTTTTATCATTAAAAGCGTTCATGCTTCATTGAAGAGAAATTATGAATCACAATTGGTTATGTGAATGACTCTGCCCATAATAATGTATAGGATTGCACTAAAATATTAATAATACTTAAACTAACATTGAAGGTTCAATATCTTGTAAATGGTTTATAAATTAAATGGTTTATAGTAATAATCCTAGGGTTTAATATAAATTCCTTGGGTTTATAATCATGGTCAACCATGGTCCAATGTCACATTCTGACAAAGATTGTTTAAATATGAAAATCAATGATGTTCAATCATTGTCAACCATGGACAATCATGGTCAACCATGGTGCAACGTCACATTATGATTGCTAGAAAATATATATATTATAGAGCAACAGAACACATAAAATATTGTAGAAATATAAACAAAGAAAACAAATAAAATAAGAGAGACACAAATATACGTCATTCACCCAATTTGGGTTACATCCATGGAGAAGCAGCCAGTCCTTCCTTTTATATTATTTAGAAAAATTAAGAGATACAACCTGCAATAGATCTTATGTAATTCCCTCTTCAGCCTCACACGATGTCCTCTCTCTTTCTCACTCAAAATACACATCTACATAGATGAAATACAATTCCCTCATTTATAGTGAGGGGTTTTCTTCTAGGGGAAAAAAGCCCTGAATTAAACATAATTTATACCATCAGATTTCTGCCTAATGAACAACCCAAATTGACTATGAAATTACAAAATTTTACAAGGCAATTTTATATCTATTTTTAGCTTCAGGGATGCTACCCTGGATGCCCCTTTCAGCGCAAATAACAGGTGGTGTTTCAGCCCCATTACAAATAGGGGTCGAATGCGACAATACCTCCAAATAATGAAGACAATCAAGCTCCACACCCAACAATTATAAAGAATGTCTCAGTATGAAAATAACCCATGGTAAACCATGTTTATTTTAGGGTTTATAATATGTATCATAGGGTTTATATATTTGAGTTTATAATATTAATCCTTTTGGTTTAATATTATTCCCATGGGTTTATAATTCCTTGGGGTTTTAGCATTAATTACTTGGGTTTATCATTTCCTTCAGTTTATAATATCAATCCCTTGGTAATATATGGATTCATATTCCTAGGGTATAATATTATCATAGGCTTTATAATATTAATCCTTGGGTTTAATATAAATCTCCTGAGTTTATAATTTTCGTCGACCATGATATAACATCGCACTGTGACAAATATTGTCTCCATATGAAAATTAATCATGCTCAACTATGGGTTAATGTCTCATTTTGACAAAGATTATGTCAAAGTTAAAATCAACCATTGTCAACCATAATGAACCATGCTTATTTTAGGGTTTATAATATTTATCTTAGATTTTAAATACCTTGGTTTTATAATATTAATCCCTTGGGTTTAATATATTCCCATCGGTTTATAACACCTTAGGTTTTTAGTATTAATTCCTTGGGTTTATAATATCATTCCCCATGATTTATTAATCTAAAGTTTCACATTCCTAGGTTCTAATATTAATCCTAGAGATTAATATAACTCCTCTAGGTTTATAATCATGGCCAATTGTGGTCAACTATGGTCCAACGTCACATTGGGACAACTATTGTCTCAATATGAAAATCAACCATGTTCAACCATCGCCAACCATGGCAAATCATGGTCAACCATGCTCCAACATCGCATTATGAGAAAGATTGTCTCAGTATGAAAATCAACCTTGGTAAGCCATGTTCAACCATGTTTATTTTAGGGTTTATAATATTAATCCCTTAGGTTTTTAGTATTAATTCCCTGGGTTTATTATTTTGTTGGGTTTATAATATCAATATATTAGGATTATTAATCTAAGCGTTCATATTCCTAGGGTAAAATATTATTCATAGGGTTTATAATATTCATCATTGGGTTTAATATAAATCCCTTGGGTTTATAATCTTGGTAAACCATGGTCCAATGTCACATTGTGGCAAAGATTTTCTGAATATGAAAATCAACCATGGTCCAACATCACATTGTGACAAGCACTGTCTCAATATGACACTGAACCATGGTCAACCATGTTTATTTTGGGGTTTATAATATTTATCTTAGGGTTTATGTACCTTGGATTTATAATATTGATCCCTTGGTTTTAATATTATTCCCTCAGGTTTATAATACCTTCGGGTTTTAGAATTTATCCCTTAGGTTTATAATATCAATACCTTGGATTTATTAGTACAAGGGCTCATATTCCTAGGATATAATAATAGTCATAGGGTTTATAATATCAATACTTGGGTTTAATATAAATCCCTTGGGTTTATAATCATGGTCAACCATGATCTAACGTCACATTGCAACAGATATTTTCTCAATATGAAAATCAATCATGGTCCATTGTCACATTTTGACAAATATTGTCTCCATATGAAAATAAATGATGGTCAACCATGGTTCAACATCGTAGGGTGAAAGCATGAAGATGGGTTACAGTTTTGGGCGAAATGTGGCATTGAAATTTCAAGTTTTTCCTCCTTTATTGAATTGAAGCACTCAAAATTCATATCAGCAAATTGCAAATTGTGGGTAATTTTGTTGTTGTCTTAATGACATTTTTTGCAAAAATATTTAGTGTCGTATAATATGTCAATTTTCTATTAAAAGAAATGCTTGTCCTTGCAAATTTTTACACATCATAAGAGGTATGTCTGTGTTCACATAGGATCACTTAGTATCTATCTATCTATATATATATAAGAGATAAGTTTTTCATATTTAATTTTTTTTTTTAATGCAAAATTATATTTTTTATTATTTTTCGAAGCTATCAAAGTAATATTTCAATTGCATTTTGCATAAACATCTGTTCACATAAGGGTTTTTTCCAACTATTTAAATAAATTGAAAAACCAAAAGTACCCTTTTGAATATGACTCGTAAATGAATATAGTGGTATTGTTTTATTTAAATTTCGTTGTGTATATTTTACGATTTTGATTTTTTATTCAACCTCTTTAAAATAGTTCAATTTTTTTAAATTATTGTGTATAAAATAAATTAGATGAAAAATAACATATGAATTCAAAAATTCCAAACTCATATTTCATTGTATAGAGGATTCCTTCATGAATCCAACGTGATCAACTACGCCACTTGAGAACAAATTTATCCCTAAGTCTACTAGGGAACAAAATGGAGTTGCAATTTTTTTGTGGGAGGGGTTGTGACATTATTGATTTTATGAATTAAGAGGCTTGATCGAGTGCCTAAATTTTAAATTTAAATAGCTCGATTGAGGGTTTCGTAAACCCTTGATTGAGCCATTTACGTGGTTATCAAAAGCTCAATCGAGTGCTATGGATCGATCGAGTTATATATCTCAGTAGATCGTTATCGCTCGATCAACCTATGTAGCTCAATCGAGTTTCTATAAATGTTTTTTGAGTAATCTAAAATTAAACTATTACGTCATCTTAAATTTATGAATTTTGTTAGAATTGTTGATATAATGTCATGTAAAAACCTTATTAAATTTAATACTCATATTAAATTAAATTAAATGAGAAAACTTTATTAATATAAAAAATTAATATTAATATATTTTAATGTTAATATTAATTTTGAATTAATATAATATTATGACCTTTAATATAATACAAATTTCTTATATTATAATGTATACTAGCACAACGATATCAATAAATGTGGTTGATATATGCCATAGGCATCAACAAAAGAGTCATTACCACAAAAATAGTTATACAAGTTGACTTAGTATATATGTTACTAGTTTTATTTAACCTACTTTTTTGTAGACCTAGCATAATAAAATATATAATATTTTCAAAATCTTAAGGTAATCATAACCTAAAGACACCATTAAAGAAACAAAACCTAAATAGTTTGAATTGGAAGACTTGAAGTGATGTATGTATCTTTGATGGAGATAGCTAGAACATTCATATTTTGGAAAATTTTAGATAATATTTCCATGGAAAATGATCATTCTCCCTCCACGTGAATGTAAAACACATATTTGAATATTTCATTTTAAATATGTATTATATAAAAAAATTAAAATTTTGTACGACATCAAAATAAAAATAAAAATAAAAATATTTAAACACAATATTTTAATTGTCAAAGTATTTTAAAAATTGTGAAATATAGAGTGAGAGAGAGAGTGGGAGAGAAGGGTAAGAGAGAAATAGGGGGACACAAAGATGGATAAAGGGAGAGGAAGAGAGAGCCTCTGAGAAAGAGACGGAAATTGAGAGATGGATTTGGACAAAAATATATGTAAGGAGAGAGAGAGAAGAGAGAGAGAGAGAGAAGAGAGAGAGAGAGAGTATGTTTGGTGGTGAGATAGAATGAAAAGGAAGGACTCTAGATGGAGAGAAGGGGGAGAGAGAATGAGAGAGGGATGGAGATATTCAACAAAGTTATAGGACGAAGCTAGAGAGAGAGAGAGAGAGAGAGAGAGAGAGAGAGA
>APFE030092051.1:0-10108 GCA_000404065.3 Pinus taeda
ACCATCACCAATTCTAGAGCCAAAATTGAGAAGCCCATAAATGGATGTTGCATAACAAAATATCTATGATTACATAGATTCCCTAGAGAAGGATACATAATAATCCGTCTATGATTAGGTATCATCCCCCTCTTCTTAAATTCTACCACTATTTTCTTATGAAGAAAAAGAGACAGTAGAAAATTTGAAAGAGTAAATCAAAGAATTAGAAGTTTTAGATCATCATATAAAGGATGAAAATCAAACATTGAAGAATCAAAATCAGAGGATGTTGAAAAGAATCCAAATTTGGTATCAAAAGAACCAAAAACTCAAAGAAGTCAATAAAAGACTTCATATGAAATTTAAAATCTTGAATGCTAAAATTTTGATGTAGAAGCCTAGATGGTCAGTTTCAATGACAAAGCAGAGGATGCCAAACAAAAATTTGGTTATTTTGATCCTAGACACAAAAATTGTGGAATAGCAATGAATGGCTTCCAAATTTTGAAATTTTGACTTCGCATTAGTATATGAAAAACGTACAGTGTGGGGAAATGTTGGACCCTTGAAATAAACTCTTTTTGTCACTATTTCTCCAACATTGTGTTCATCATACTCCTTAGAAACCCATCATATCATCCACCTTACATCCTATTGATATCCTTCTTGATGAAAAATCATTTTACAAGCTAAAGCATCAGATAGCAAGTAATATCTAAGGTAGAATGTCCATTTTTCATATATTCTCATTTATTCTCTTGAAAAATTATTTTTAATGTCATAGTTATGGAATCAACAATTTTGTAGTTACACATATAATTATGTAGCCATTTATTGATTATGTAGTTGAGTCACAACTCCATATGGGTATAAGCATATTAGAATGAGAATGAGAGTTAGAGGTGGTTACAAATGTGTACATTAGGCTTCTCCACTATCAGTTTTTTTTCTAGCACACTCTAGGTTAGCACGGGAGCAAGTTCAAAGTTGTAGTCAAAGGAAACTATATGGTGGCAAAGTACACATTCTAGCAACAGAGCAGTCATATCAATGGCACAAGATGTGGATTAGATTCAACAAAGATTAAGTCATATTATATAATGATATTAGACATAAAATATTCATGAATTTTTCATGTGTGGATCTATCCTTATATTCATAAAATCCAAAGTCTGATACAGTATTGAGTCCACTCTAAAAATGCGCACAATATATCTCATATGATCTTTATTGAATTGTATAAATACCAGTAGAATTAATTATGTATACAAGCTCTAATTTTTGGGAAGTTTTCACTTTGATGTTAATAATTCAAATCTATGTTGTTCATAAATTAGCACGTCGTTGTTTTAAAATTCTTTGTATTTCATTTTCTAAGTTCCTAACATATTAATCTTATAATACCTTCTCAACAGTGCTTAACCAAGCGAGGAGGCCCCCCTTGTGTAAGGAATGCATTGCTTATATTTTTTGTTATGAATTTCCTTTATTTCAAGTTGTGTGGACTTGTTTTAATTAGTTTTTTTAATTCTTGTTGCTTACAATTTTGTGTGATTGTGTGATACACAATAAAGAGTAGTTTTGTATGATTGTGTGATACACAATAAAGAGCAGTTTTGTATGATTGTGTGATACATAATAAAGAGTAGCCATATGAACCATTGATATATCAACTTGACTACAAAACAAAAATGGTAAATTTTTTAATGGTAATGTGGTAAAAGATTCTAAGGGTTGATGGTTTAAAATGTTTAGAATCACTATTGTGTTATTTCATTAAGCTTGCACTTACTCTATTTTTGAACTTATTATTTTGAGAATAATTGAAGTAATATTTTATGAGTAAATTAGGAACTAAGCCTTGCATATATTTTCATAACACTTCATAAGTTTACAAACTTGGATTGATGATTTATATGTAATAGAATTCTCAAGCGATAGAACTGATCAAAAGTGTCAACCTCGAAGTATTTTTTGTGTGTGGTTATTCTACATATTTTTCAAAGGAATTTTTTTGTTAATTCAAAACCACTACAAGACTATCAATATTGAACTGTTTGAAAGGAAAAATTTTCAATTGGAGGGAGAAATCTATGGTAAATATTCACTTTTCTTTGTTAATATAAGTTAGGCATTACTCCTTGTTGGGCCATAACCTAGATGTTCCTCAACAAGGATGTTGATTTTATTCCATTCCATAGTTGATCTTATGGTTGAAGGTTTTCCCATATGGGGTCCCTTTTATTAGGGCTTGCTTTCATAACTTTTCTTCATTAGGCAAATAGGTAATTTAACTTTTAGGTTTCTAGATTTCTTCCCTAATCCGCAAGCATTTAATAACACACTTAAGAGGGGAATTCATTTTGACCCCAATTTCCTTAGTGGAGATAAGGCATCTAAGCTCTAATCCAATATACAGCCATTTTTTGCAAAATTCAAGTTCTTGTATACTTATTTATATTATTAAAAAAATCCATGAAAAATACAAAGATAGAAATTCGAATTGTAAAAAAGCAGAAATTAAAAGGTAAACCATTGAAAATTTTCCATTTATTATCTAGAAGAAATTTCATAGATTATACTTTTGAACTATATAATTTTCTTGGGATTTGTGGCATATTGATAATCTAGAGGCCCAAAGAAAATAAAGCCTCTTGTTTTATGCTTTCAAGATTTCTCTAACATCATTTTGAGGGTTTTGAAGGTGTCTTCATGATTTTGATTTTCGTTACAACAAGATCTTCTTAAGGATTGGTAAGGCTCTTTACCTAGGGTTTTGTGACGGGGGTTGATTTTAACCATTTAAAGCCATAGTTTCATTACCAAATTATTTTAACTGCATATAATCAATATTGTAAGTGTTTAAAGCTTCCTGAAGTGTTGCAATTTTTTATTATCTTTAATAGGGCATTTTCTAGTTTTTATCCTAAGGAGATTCAACCCCCTTTTCATGTAAGTTTGGGTTATATTAATGTAGCTTACCATTTACTTGCATTTTTTGGATTTTTGGGCTAAATTTTCACTCTTATTTTATTCTCCAAGCTCAAGAACCCAAGGATCTATCATTCTAGTGTGCTTCCACACATTTAGGTTGCTTCAAAGATGTTCCAAACTAGTGTTTATGCGTTTTTTTAGCTTAGAGATATAGAAGAATCATAAAGAAACAATATTTCCAAAATAGACTAGAAATCAAGTGGAATCTAAGGAAACCTCATCTCACTTGATTTATGAACCCTCACCTCACTCTTGAGCATCTAATATAACCAGCTACTGTGTACTTTGAGTGAGTTTTGCATGTTGCCTTGTATTTTATGGAATTATCATTGATATATCAAAATTATTATTTTGCTTCAATTAACCCTTAGCCTTCATCATACATAATGTATCTAGCTATTGGTATTTTATTCTTATTTGTGAAGTCTAAATATATTGGGATACCTATCATGGCATAATAAGAATTGGCCTAAAGTGAGAGGAAATTTCATTGTTGTGATAGTGGGAGCATCTCATGTGCTTACCGATTAGTCATTTGACCATACTTTGTCAAGAATGTTAATATAGATATAACATGACCATATGTAGTTAAATATATAAGGCTGATTGGAGAAATACAACTCTAAACTCTCTAAGTGAAGCTCCTTAATGATGTAGTCAATGGTGCCCTCCTAAAGTGGTTCCAACTATAAGAAAAAAAACGTAGGGGTTTTGGTGGGGGGATGGTGGGGTTAGGTTGGGGTGAAGAGTGGAAGCTAATGGTGAAAACCTTTAAGGGCACCACTAGGAAGGAACCTATCTAAAAACCAATTAGTAGGAAAAAGAGGTTCTTGGAAAAAAAAATCGAAATAATAAAAAAATTTCTTAGGGTGCATTAGAAAATAATACTTTAAAAAAAAACTTGGTTGGCTTTTTGATTCTTGATCAAGAAAAAAAATCCAAATAGAACAATTGTTTATAGAAAATTTGGGTAAAAAAACATCTAAAGATGGGTATTTATACAACAATCTTTAACTAACCTAAATTAGCAAGAAGCAAAATATCCATAAACCATGATAGTCAATTGGGACCAAATGAGAAAACATGATGGATGCAACAAGGGAGAAATGAATTGGGAAGAACATCAAGATGGAAATAATAAATATGACAATGTGGAAGACAAGGAAATGAGCCATCTAAGATAATTGTAGATCCCAGTTGACCGGAGGCATTACAAAGAAGAGCGGAAGAAGAAAAATGCACCAATAATCAAGAAGTTGAGAGTTGAATTTACAACATAGATAAAATTTGGTTGAAAATAAAACCCAATCAACTACAATATAGTCAATTATAACAAAATAACTAACCACAAGGTGGTTTATTGTATAGGAAACCAACTTAGACTACATGAGCAACACTTGATACACAACATTAACGAACTATGCTTTGAAATGGCTAACACATGAGAAACCAACACATCATCCCACCCAAATTTCTTGTAATACACCTTTTGTGTGCGTATAAGCCTTTATAAAAGATAGTCACTTGAATTTTTCTAATTATTAGGGCATCCAAGCCAATGGCAAGGCCTAGTCAAGTGTCACGAATCTTACACTAGGAAACCAAGAAACTATCCAACTAATCAACCATCTGACCAAGAAGAAAACATGTTTCCTAAGATGAAAGTGGAAGAACCAAATCCAAAGAGGTCAAACCTATAACCAAAACTAGGTTTGATAAGAAACCAACCTTAGAGTTGGAGGCACGAATGACCAAAATCTGAAAAGTAAGGATGGAAGAGAATGATTGGTTGAATCATTGACTTAAATTTACAAAATGGTCCATGAGTACTAGAATATAAATGGATGAATCACTCATGTTAATAATATCAAGGATCATATCAACTTGAGTGCACCCCAGGTTGTCAGCTTCAAAGGCTAGAAGGAAGAAGTAGCAAAGTTTATAATCAATTGATATCACAAAGGATGTCTTTGGCTTAACCAACCCATAGCAATCATATTTGGTTTAGCCCATAGGATTACTAGTCTCCCAAGAAAGAAGAGGCCATTCCCAAGACAAATGACCCATCAACCTAGATACATAAGTTTAGAGGTTACACTACTACCTAGAACTCAAATGGGATAGTAATTAGAAACATCTTTGTACAATATGTCAAATGGTCATTTATCATAGCTACCCTTCACTTGAAAAATTCTAGTTGAGAGTCAAATGTTAAGATCAATGTGGTGTAAGCTATAAAATAGATAGTTGAGTGGGGAAAGACTTTCAACTAGGCTAAACATGTGGTCAACATTCTCAAGACTAATTGTGGTGAGTGTCAAGAAGTTGAGAAATCATAAGATAGCCATATTTCCTAATTTGGGCTATTATCTCATAAGTAAGCCCAGTCAAGGAATCAAAATTTACCTTACTAGGAACACCAACAATGTGGAACTTCTTATGATTTGTTACATGTTGGAAGGGATATACCAAGGGATTGACTCCTTGGTACATATTTGAGGAGTGGTTTAAATCCCTAAAGTTGATTTTCCATAAGTGGAGAGTACCAAAAAATATAAGAAGGGACCTAACTCTAAAAATACATATTGAGCTACGAATGGATTTTACAAAAATTATGGTATGTGTAAGGAGCAAGGGGGGCAGGTGAATAGCTCAACCCTTATCCTACAACAAAGGAGTTTTTTGTGGAAGTGTTGATGTAGTTTAACATTGCAACACCAATTCCTCCAATGGCTAAGTAAAATACCTCTAAGATATCCATGTATCAACAATATGGAGAGAGAGAAAGAATAGAAAACAACATCATATACCAGGCACTTTTACTACAGGGAGGCTCATTAAAGAATACATTAGCTAATAATACACCAAGTTGAGAAAAAAAAACATACAAGGAATGAAGAAGTCAATTAACGTAATCAATCAAATGAAGATGACCTAAAGGCCCTGCTCTAGGAAATCAACCAACCTAATTTGAAGAGCCCCCAACAAAGAAGAAATTGGAACTGATCACTCAATAGGAACTCATAATGGAGGGTAAAAAATGTGAATCTCACTAGGGAGCAAGCCCAAAAAGGAAAACAAGTTTTGGAATTGTGTATAGGGGAAAGGAATAATTTTCAACACACTCAAAAACAAAATCATAGTTAAGAAGCAAGTGAAAATTGACTTAAGGATTATTTGACTACAATGAGTAGTAGAAAAACCATAAGTGGCTATAAGTTAGAAAAAAAAAAAAAAACAAAGACTAAAGCCCATAGAAATAAGATTAAGCCTCACCAAGAAACACAATCACAACTTGATTTGATTAAGGACTCTTCACCACCAAATGTGACTCCCATAGTCTATGAGACATAATAGAAATAGAATCCAATTGATAAATAAGGATAACAATAGTTATTTAAACAGGGAAAACAACAACAATATTCAAGTGGACGATAATAGTCAACTGAATGCATAAGAAATCAACTAGATAAAAATTAGACCAGTAGTAACAAGAGATAACCACCAAGTCAACCCACAAAGACCAACTGATAGAGAAGTAACAACCAAATCCAACATCACTAGCCATAAACCACCACCAAGTTCCCACAAAATGAAGGACCACGCAAAACCAAGACATAAAAAAAGGAAAACACCAAAGGTCTTCATGACTTTCAAGTAGAAGGAGACCAAAATGGAAAGGTAAAAGTTGATTTCAAATTAAAAAATGCCTATAACACATAAGTATGGAAATTGTCATTGAGCATTCAGTAAGGAAAGATTTAACTGATGTAGTGGATCATCCAAGGTACTCAAGAATCATTAATTGATGGAAGAGCACACCTATCAGGATGATGAAAGAAAAGAAGAAGATAAGTTGGGGATCATTCTAGTCAGCCTATTGAAAATATCGCTTGATTATATTAAAACCATTATTATACTTAGAATAAGTTAGTGTTCATGCTTCCAACATAAAAACAATGCTCACAAATTTCTTGTTCTACTTTCCCAATATGTGTAACTAAGTAAAGGTCTCCCAAGCACTAATTGCAGAACTTGATTGTTGGAGAAGCACAACAATATATGCATGTGAGGAAGATGCACTGGCAAAAGAACTTCAAGGGGAATGAAAAGATAATGATGACTCGTGGTAAGAGGAACAACAATAGTTCCAATAGGGGAGAAATGCATAACTTAAGGCCATCTTTGCTTCCAAAACACCTTTCGGTTGTGCATAAACAAGTTTGGCATATTTTGAAAAAGTACAATTCTTATCTAGTTACAATTCAAGATGCCTTCATCCCTAAAATTTGGATTTCTTAACTAATATGAATAAAATTACCATCACATTAGAATAAGCACTAAAGTGTTGGAGAGTGTTGTTCCTCAGGTTTTTCTTGGTAAGGGAACAATGCCAAGACACCCTATGGAGGTTAGGAGAACCTCCTTACTTTAAGTATCAAGCTAGATCTTAGACCAAAATAAGTAACCCTCATATTTTTATAAATAATGATTTCTCTAAGCCACCTTAAAACAAGTCCTTTAATTCTTGAAATTTTAGATTCAAAATTTAAAGATTAAATATAAGTTGGATAAATAGTACAATTCAAAGATGATAGTACACTCAAACTATATCTCTAGACCAAGGCCATTCAAGTGGACACCTTTATCCCGCAATGTAGATATATAAAAATATAAATGGATTGAGAAGAGGAAGAGTTTCAAATACCAATAAAAAAATATGAATATTCCTTGGCACTTAGGAACACAAAATCAAGAGGGTTATTGAGGGCGGAAGGTATTAACCCTATTGATGGGAAAATAAATTGTATTGGATAATCTAAATGAAACTCATTGGATAGATGAAAACAATAAAACCTTCATTCATATTCATTAACTCACAATAACCATAAACACTTGGACATCTTAATTTATAAGAAATACATTCTTTAACGGAAACATGTAGAAATAAATACTAGACCTATTACATTAATGGGGGATTGTGGGGAAGAAGAGTACCCAAAGAGTGGGTAGGGAAGTTCAATGGGGAGTCAACAATGTTCAATTAAGCAAGGAAACTCAAATGTGAGGAGTCAAGGTGGTTGGACTACAACAACACTTAAGGAGGAGCTCTACATCAATCTACTATATTGAATTGGACAATCAACTCAAAATTTAATTGATAACTATATTTTGTTATCGTGATGATTTTAAATATTGTGAATCTTATAGAATTATTGTTGTAATGATATATTTTGCATATGTAAGGAATTGTCTATATACATTGTATTGAGGTATAAGGAATAGTAGTGCCTAAATTGTAAGTTATTGGATTTATATTATTAAGTATGATTGTATTGGAAGGAACTTTACAACCCAATATGAAAGAGATGTTGTAGGGTCCTTAAATGAACATAAATATTTAATTGTTGGTTTAATATGAGAGATATATTGTAGTGTATTCTATATCAAGCATTATATCAAAAATGATAGTAATAATAAAGAATTCGACTCAATTAAAAAAATAATTGAAAATAAAACATAAAAATAAAAAAATATTTATTTATTTGTTATATTATAAATTATAATTTTTATTAATAAAATTATAAATAATATTTTTCATAAAAATCATAATATCTATATCAACATTAAAAAATTTTAAATAATAATAATCGTATTTGCATAATATAATTAATAAACACTATAAAAAAATTAATAAATTTAATATATACTATTCACATTATCGTGCATATTATAACTGTTTGAATTTACTAAAATAATCTTCGTGTGAAATCTAAGAGCGTCTTTTATCCCATTGACGGAATAAAAACCCATGAATATGATCTATTTATAACTCAATTTCATTGTAAATGATAATTCTCCTGCTTCTCTCCAGGGATTTATAGTTCTGCAGGACAGAAAGTAGCATCGAATTTATAATGGTATTCAACAAATATGCATATGCATACAAAGTGTAGCAGAAAAAAAATGGGGTGTGGTTAATTTGAGCGGATTACAATTACAAAGAGTCAAAGTAGTTAATATTCTAAATTCAACCCTTCTTCATGGAGAACGTGTGATGGAGAATCTACTAGGGTTCTAACATCTTTATTGGTTTTGACACTATTATAAATGGCTTGGCTTCTCCTATCCCCCCACTTCTGGTTTCTTTTCTTCATACAAAAGGCTTTTTCACATGGGACAAATTGATAAAATCATGGTCACATTCCTCCCCTGTTTGGATCGATGGATCAGATCTCCACTTGCCTCCCTCCCTTCATCCTCTTTGGAGAACTACTGTTCAAACTCTATCGGGCCTAGTGATCCGTCGTACAGGCACAAAGGATGTTTTGGCTTGGGCCCTCCCACGCTCCCCTTTACCTATCCGTGTATATCCGTGTAAAGGATCTATATGCAGCTTTATCCAAGCGTTCTGCTAACTCCTCTCAAACGATTTTTCCGATGCCTCTATGGAAGGTCACTTGCCCGTTAAAAATGATCATATTCTCGTGGTTAGTTTTCTGGAACAGGAATCTCACATGGGAAGTGCTTCAAAGAAAAGGGTGGCAGGGTCCGGGTCGCTGTGCAATGTGTCAGAATGCTGCTGAAATGAATCTACACATGTTTTTTCAATGTCCCTCTTCTCTGCTCATCTGGTATGATCTCTCCATTTCCTTTGGTTTTCCTCACCTCATTTTTTCCTCTGTACAGGACGGTTTCATATGGTGGAGTGGACAAAATGTGTCTTGGCGCTCTTTATTTGTACATGCATGCTGGCTCATATGGAAATGGAGGAACGGCGCTATCTTTCAAAATTCTAGAAAGCCTGTGTCTGCTCTTTTGCTCCATATCAAGGCCAATCACGATTTTACGGGCTAAAATAGCCCCTCTCTTATGTTTTGAACCTATGCTTATTTGAATATTATGTTATAAATCATGTATATTTTGCAATTCCCGGTTCTATCCGGGATCTGGGATTGGTACAGAATGACCCTCCTCTTCATGTTTTTTTATCATTATGGATCCTAAACTGGATCATCAGGAAAATATGGATCTTATGATATATTCCTCTTACCTTTCAGGGCTTATACTGGATCTATTTATGTAACTAGCTCTTTATATTATCTTAATATAAAAAATCATGATTTTTCTT
>APFE030092055.1:0-16013 GCA_000404065.3 Pinus taeda
TTTAAAAAAAAAAAAAAAAAATATCAATTCACAAAATTCACACAGATTTTAAAATTAAAAAATGGAATACTTGGAAACAAATTTCAAAAATCGATTTATCAAACATTGGAGGATTCTTGTTTCGATAGCTTCAAGTTGGCATTAACTCATCACATCTTTCTGTTGTATGCTTTATGATGCATTGATATGTAGAACAGAATTGCCAAGCACATTTCATGAGTTATCGAACACAAACAGTGAGTATTATTTTTCATGGTTGTTTCTAAGAATGGATTGAAATTGATATCATGAATTGAGTTACTTTCAACACTTTGATTTTCTTAACTCTGTTTTATTTGGTATGAAATTTTTGCGTAAGAATCATGAAGGAAATGCGCAATTCTTCTTGAACAAACTTATGTTTTCTTTCTGCCAAGTTTTTTTACAGGTCACAAGATGACAAAGTGATCATTAAGGAGACTTCATTGTGATGACAATTAGTTTTCCAAAGACTGATTCATGAAAAATTCTGAAAACAAATCCCTTTCCACAACCATTACCTTCCACCTCCCTTTCTAAAAAAGACTTTGAATTCCACCAATTGTAAGCATGACATTTCCATATCCATTTTTCATAGCAAGAGTTCTTATTCATACATCATGCATTTCCTTACATCCATCCATTTTCCTTGTCATTCCCAATCACCTTCAATTCCGCCAATAACTCCCTGCTTGAGTCAAAGTCCTAGAGTCTATGTATCATTGAAAAAACACCTAGAGGCTTGCATGCCTTAATGGCAAGTACTCTTGCCAATGAACAATGGGAGTACATTAATATCCCTTGTTCATTGGATCTTGTAGGTGACTCGACTATGACAAATTTATTCGTACCTACAAAGATGTGTTAGGCATCCTGACTCCCATTGGAATCAATGGTGGGAGCTCTTGTGTTGGCTAGTGGCATTCATTAACGGTCACTAAGTCAACAACTTCTTGCTATGTTCGACATAGACACATTTAATCACATAGTAAGATTTGTGCCAACGAGTATTGAAGACTTGAAGACCCATATTTGTAGCAGATGAAGCCAAATTCCTTTCATCGTTTTTCAGTTTGTCATTTCCTTTTATTGACTTGAGGACAAGTCAATAAATAAGGCTGGGAGAGAAATGTAACTTCTATATTTTGTATACCTTCCAAGCCTTATACATTTTCAACCGCATTTAGCAGCAGATTCCGAACACTCAGCAGAAGATCCAACAACAGATTCAACAGCAGATGCGGCAACAATAAAAGATTCACTTTTTTTTATTTCATCCACCATTTTCCCAACCAAGTAAAGAAGACTACGAACAACAGTTTTGGCAGCAACACGTGCATGAATCTCATATATTTTTGGAAGGGTAAGTTAAGGTATGATATTTTCTAACGTTTAACCATTAAATTCCTTGAAAAGTTAGAATAATAATTTTTGGAAAAAAACTTCACTTCCTTTTCCCTTCCTTTCCCCATTTCACATAACTGCCCAAACCATCTGTTTAAGGGGAAGGATACATTTACATACATGCTTTGTCACATCATATAACATCCACATTCATATATCACATTCTAAAACCCACTTACCTTCAAAATATATTCATTATTACATGAGCATACAAATGGCTTTGTCAAAAGTATTTAAAAGTTAATTGGATGCCAAAACAATCATGGTTGTTACACAAGAACCAACCATGATGCATTCCAACAAAAATACTCTGCAATACAAATCACATTATCAATATGCAAGGATCATCAATACACACTAAAAATCCTAATCACCGGTGACACACTTCTCATAGCGCCAATTGATCAAGGGAACAGTGTATCAGCAAAAAGGAAATATCAGAAGCAAGGCTAAAAATGTACAGAAATCACACACACACTTAACAGGAAAGAAATGGGTGAATCTTGTGAAGAAGGTGGGCCCTGTCCCTCTCACATGATTCCCTTGAACATAGATGCTAAGTTAAAATGCTCAGAACAATGCTTTATTCATCTGCCAAAGAGTTCAATTACAACAGAGGTTCCCACTCTCTGCACTACAATACTCCTGTTATAACTTGCTAGCTTTCAACTGTAGATGTATCCTCTTTATATAGGAGACATCTATTACAATAGATTGTCATTATTCACTCAGTTTGATTCTTCTGTACAAAAATAGGAAATTAATTCATGTTACAACATACTGTTACAACAACGTATATCTTTGTCGTCCTTTGTTTAATTGGATCCTTCCGTTGTTGCAAAACTGGTAGTCTTCGACTATCTCCTTGGGGTCCTTGTGCTATCCTTGGCTATACTGTGGTTGTTGTTGATTTGGTAAATCTCAACTGTTCCTTAAAGTTGTTCATGTTGTTCCTGGTGTTCTCGCATCTGCAACTGATTGTGCTATATCATCATCGGCCAAGTATAGTTCTGCCAGCTTCAGACGTTTATTGTTTCATCCTTTGCAAATTAAGACTTTTCCTGCTTTAGTCAGTTGTTGTTTCTGGTGTTGCAGAAACTGTGAATTACGATTTTGTGGACTTTGAACAGTTCCAATCAATTGTCAGCGACTTAGCCAATTTCCAAAGATTAATTATAAAGATAACATGAATATGTGTTGAATAATTAAACATATAGGAAATGAGGAGAGTTGCTTCATACCTTGGAATGATGAGGTCAAAAATGATATCAAGGGTTTCTACTTATGGGCTAAAAAGGAAATATCATAACAAAATATGAGGGAAAAAGTAGACAATATGGAGTCCTAACATACCCCCCAACTAAAAGGGTTGCATGTCCTCATGCAATGTTTACTCTGAATCTGAGTCGGAGTACTGGGATGAATAGTGTAAGTTTCTTATACAGTAGCTAAAGAAGGTTTTATCAGACCTGCTTCTAAATCCCTGGACACTCTGTAATTGCTGCCATACTGCTACCTCCTCCTTCTTGGTCAGTTTGAAATGAGCCTTATATTGTTGACCAGGTAACCACAAGAGAGGGAAATGAAAATGGTAGTCAATCCACCTCTCAGCACAGTTTTCCATACATTTGACATAATAAGGTATGCGTGAAATTGCTACATGAAGATTGAGGGGATTGTAAGGATGATATTCCTGTCTCTCTTTGGGACAGTGTTCCCAAAATAACTTGTTTGCTTCTATGGCCAACGCCCCTTTTGTTTTTACATAATGCTGACAGTCGTGCAAGACCGCTGCCTGTAGCTTCTTCATATGATCAACCAACTCTGGATTACTTATATATTTCCGATGTTGTGCAATGAAGGTAGCTGCATTCTGTGGTTCATTTCGAATCCAAAGGAGGCAGTTGCGGTCATTATGCTCTGCTGACATATAGGCATTTTTCCAAGTCAATTGATTAGCTAGAAAAGAGATGAAGGCTCTTATTTGGATATCGCCAACAATAGGGAGTATATTCATCACTCTATCTTCAGGCCTGGCCTAATTGTGAAGATAGAGTTCACAGAGAAAGTTTTGATCATTATGTGGTGCTTCTTTGAATGTTTCAATAAATAGATCAGGTGTATCAACTTGGTATGGTCTTCTATCTCTAATTGCTTTTATTTGCAAGAACACCAACTGTTCTCTCAAGAATACTGCATAGTTGAAAGAGGGTTTTCTTGTAGCTAGTACCCTCTGAACTAGATCGAGGGCATGGGATAGCCTAGCTTTTACCTCCTTATTTTATTTATGTTGAGCTCTAGACTGTTCCAGTGCATCCCAATTTCTGTATGCATAGCTGAACCAGGTTGACTTTTGCTGTTGGAATTCCTTCCCTTGTGAAAGCTCGTATTCTGTCCTCCATGTGTCCTTCAGTTGTTGAAAACTAGAGGTCTCCGTGTGAGCATCACTGACACAGGGGGGTTCAGTCTGTGCATAAGCGTCACTGACATAGGGGGGTTCAGTCTGTGCATAAGTGTCACTGACACAAGGGAGTTCATTCTGTGCATAAGCATCAGAAAAGGATCTTTGTTTTGTAGTACTTTGGGTGGCCCGTGGTGGTTCTATGTCTTCCTCCACAACTCTTGAAAAACCTGCTGGTTCTTGCGTGACAGCAGGCTTCTCTAGTTCTTCTTTTACGATTCTTAGAAAACCTGCTGGTTCTTGTGTGACAACGGGTTGTTCTTTCTCTGCTCCTGCAATTCCTGCTGGTTCTTGTGTAACAGCAGGTTGTCCTGTTTCTGCTCCTGCAACTCCTGATGGTTCTTGTGTAACAGCAGGTTGTTGCGTTTCTTTTGCTGCCATTCCTGCTGGTTCTTGTGTGACAGTAGGTTGTTATGTTTTAACTACAGCAGCAGGTTTCTCTGTTTTGATTCCAGTAGCAGAGGGTTGTGGATTAGCTTCGGTCATTGGAACATGTACTACCTTATATCCTACTTCAGTGTATATCTCCCGCCACCCACCCTCACGACCCCCACCCTCAATAGCTGGAGATTTGCCCAATATCATCCCCCCACCCCCACCTTGCCCAAATCTTCTGCCCCCCCACCCTCAGCTTATGTGGGCAAATCCACCCGCACCCTCACTCTGCCCTCCCCTCATATGGGTGGGGTGGGGGAGATATATGGGGCAAATACACCGCACCCCCACCCTTCGAGGGTGGCGTATGAGGGTGGGGGTGCGGGGAGATATTTGGGACAAAATCACCCGCACCCCCACCTCGATACCCAGGGTGGGGGTAGGGGGAGATATGGGCAAATCACCCGCACCCCCACCCTTACAGGTTGAGAGGTGGGTGGTGGGGAGGTCACTTGGGCAAATTCACCCGCACCCCCACCTCCGAGGTATTTGAGGGTGGGGGTGAGGGGAAATGGGCAAATTCACCACACCCCCACCCTGCGGGGTATGAGACGGTCGGGGTGGGGGAGATATTGGGAAATCGAGGGTGGGGGTTGCGGGTGATTGCCAATATCTCCCCCCACCCCCACCCTCATACCAGCGGTGGATGGGGGAGGTATTGGCAATCACCCGCACCCCCACCCTCGCGGGTATGAGGTGGGGTGAGCGGAAGATATTGGGAATCACCGGCACCGCCCACCCTCAGCGGGTATAGAGGGTGGGGGTGGGGGGAGATATTGGGGCAAATCGAGGGTGGGGGTGCGGGTGATTTGCCCAATACCTCCCCTCACCCCCACCCTCATATGCCCAATATTTTTCTGCCACCCCCACCCTCATATGGGTGGTGCCCAATATCTTCCCCAACCCCCACCTTCATATGCCCAATATTTCCCCACACCCCCACCCTCATATGGGTGGGGCATATGGGTGGGGGCGGGGGGAGATATTGGGCATAATATGGCGGTGGAGGGAGATATTGGGCATATCGGGCATAATATGAGTGTGGGAGTGGGGGGAGATATTGCGCAAATGCCCAATATCTCCCCCCAACCCCATATGCCCAATATCTCTCGCCACCCCCACCCATAGTGGGGGAAGATATTGGGCAAATGCCCAATATCTCTCCCCACTCCCACCCCCACCCTCATGATTCCCCAAATATCTCCTCCCACCCCCACCCTGCATAATATGAGGGTGAGGGTGGGGGTGGGAGAGATATTGGGCGGGGGGAGATATCGGGCAAATGCCCAATATCTCCCCCACCCCAAATGTGCCCATAATCTCCCACCACCGCCCCACCCATTTGCCATAATCTCCCCCCATCCCCACCCATAGTGGGGGACCCCACCCCCATGTGCCTAATATTCCCCCCGACCCCCACCCATAGTGGGGGAAGATATTGGGCAAATGCCCAATATCTCTCCCTAGCCCTACCCCCACCCTCATAAATGCCCAATATCCCACCCTCACCTTCACCCTCACCCCCACCCTCATATTCCCAATATCTCCCTCCACCCCCACCCAGTGGGGGTGGGTGGGGGTGGAGGGAGATATTGGGCATATGAGGGTGAGGGTGGCAGGAGATATTGGGCAATATGGAGGGTGGGGTGAGGGGAAGATATTCCCCGCACCCCCACCCTCATATGGGTGGGGGTGTGGGGATATATTGGGCATATGAAGGGTGAGGGTGGGGCTGGGGGAGTGTGCGGAGATATTGGGCATATGAGGGTGAGGGTGAGGGTGGAGCTGGGGGGGCGGGGGGGGGGGCGGGGGCGGGAGATATTGGGCATATGAGGGTGAGGGTGCGGGTGGGGCGAGAACCCTCATATGGGTGGAGTGGGGAGAGATATTGGGCATGAGAAATTATTTATAATTGTAGTTGATATTATTTAGTATTGTAATTAACATATGTAATTTTGTGTTTTCATATTAGATGAACATGCAGATTGTATAGCATTTTTTTAATTTAATCACAAAATCATACTAATTAATTTATGTTGATTAATAATGAAGACATAAAATCAATCTAAATCTACTAAATTAGTAGTTTATATAATGAATATGAAACTACAAAAAAATTCTAAATGATTATTGTAAATGATAATTTTGTGATTAGAAATGATGGCTAAATTTTGCATATATACAACTATTATTAGCTAATTTATAGTATCTTACAACACAACCAAAATTTAGTCATTTTTTTTGGTCTTTAATTGGTTTTAAATGAAGACTAAAAGTTTCATATATATGACTACTAATAGCTAATTTACAGTATATTATAATGCGACCAACATTTTGGTCATATTTCTTTGGTCATTAGTTGTTTTTTTTGGGTGATCATATAGTAGTATATTTTATTGTATATTTTGTCATTAATTATGTAAATTAATGCCTAAGTGAATGTCTAAATTTATGACTAAATATACTACTATACGATAAAATCGAGACAACCAATTAATGACTAAGCTAAAAATGACTAAATTTTGGTCACATTATAAGATACTGTAAATTAGCCACTATTAATCGCTGACTAAAAAATGGTCATTTATATGCAAATTTTAGTCATTTTTTTAGTAACTAATTAGCCATTTTTTACTAGTGAACAAACAACCCACCCAATCTCAGGGGTTAACTATGCTTTGATACCACTCGGAAATTAGCCACTATTAGTCACTGACTAAAAAATGGTCGTTTATATGCAAATTTTAGTCATTTTTTTAGTAACTAATTAGCCATTTTGTAGTAGTGAACAAACAACCCATCCAATCTCAAGGGTTAACTATGCTCTGATTCCACTCGATAAAACCCTCCTCCCACATCTACACAGGTAACCGACCAACAATGGTAAACTTGTGACAAGAAGTTACTATGATATGATTTGACCTCCAAAGTGACATTAAGGAAGTGGAACTAACATAAACCTACCATACATACCTTTAACATGAGAAAGAATACTCCTAACAACCATCCCAACATTTTTGTTAACCAATCACTAGGCCCCATTGAGGTTTTAGACCACTTGACCGCTAGATACTTTCATGATATTGGTCTAACAAGGTTGAGGAGGCTCTCGATGCTACCATGACAAGGCATGCCAACATACAAGAACTATTTTTCTCAGTGTTATGCCGATTTACTTGGGATTTAAGCCACTTTTTTAGGCCCAAATCCCAGGTCACTACCCAAAATTGAGTGACATCTTCAGAACAGAAAGAGAATAAGGAAACAATGATGCAAATGCCAATACTTGAACAAGACCTTAACTAGACCCCTACAAGTGATGACAAGAATTTCTTCAAACATATCACAAATATGTAACCTATAGGTCTAAACAACATATTTAAGCATAGGGGTCTCATACTTATCTCAGAATCGCTATAAAGCATTTCTCCCTTATATCATTTGTTTCATTATCATCTATTAAGTCATAGATGAATTATTAATTCATTTACAAGTAAAAACATGATGAGATCCATACATAGTGACTGCCATAAAACATATACATAATCAGCATAATAGCAACAAGAATACTAAGAAAATCAAAACCATATGATCCACATATAAACTAGTATAATACTCATAGAATTACAAGGAGAATTAACCTCATATTGATGATGCAAAATCCAAACCCGGGATGGGAATGCCATGTTCCACCCAACCATAGATTGGATTAGCCAAATCTCTCTTCATCCATTCATCCCCATTCCATATTCCAAGCATGAACGTTGGATCACATAGAACACATCAATCCAAAACCATCTAGGGTTTCCAGAGGTGAACCACCTCAACCCATCAAACAATGATTCCACCTCATAGTTATACATCACAAAAGCCATCATTAGATTGGTCTCTACCCAAGCCTTCGGGGGTTCCAAGGTGTTTATTCCAACCAGAGATTCTAGGACAAGTAACTTAATCGACAACTTATTTGGTCTTCCAAACCATTTTTTGAGCCAGGGCTTCCACGATTAGTAACTGAGCCCACAAAGGGCTCCCAAAGAATTTTTATAACAAAGGGTTCTAGGACTAGTAACTCAACCCAAGATATTATAGGGCTTCCAGAGCGTTTGTCCAACCAAGGATTCTTAGAACTAGTAACTAAACCCAAGCTAAAGGAAAGATGAGAACCAACCAAAAAAACAAAGAGATAAACCCACAACACCATGGTTATCCAGGAAATGGAAAGGATAGGGAATTTCAATGTCAATCAAGGCGATCCTCCATGCTAGTGACAAATCATGACAAATAAACCACATGCATATGCCATCCATGCTAAAACTAATGAGGAAAACATAAATGCAACTCATTGCTACAAGAAACATTCATTGTAGATACTAATCCCGATGTCCTGTTGCTCTTTCCTACTCCTCCTTTTCCTTCTAGCTCCAAAAATCCAAGTATTCCACACCTTCCAAGAGTGCTCCAAGAAGATGCTAAGTGTCGAATAGTATGAGAGAGAGATCCAAAACTAAACTGACAAAAGTCTGTGAATTGCATCATAAGCCTTTTTATCAATGAGGCCTCTATTTTCTTCATTTTCCATTATTTTCCTTCATTTTCCTCCTCACATGCAACCTATGACCTTTCACCTCCCTTTTCTACTAATTTTCATTACTTTCATAAATAAATGTGCGAAAATTCCATTTTTCCTTTCCAAATAATTTGTCATTTCCTTTTCCATTTTCCTTACCCATAATAAACCAAAGGAACACCCGCTAGGATGTTTTACGTAACATTCAACTTGGGATAAGTGTCCCATCAACCATGGTTATTATTTTTCCTCTATTAACTTTTATTACATGGAATTTTCATGAGGGTTGTTACATAATAATAATAATAATAATAATATATATATTATAGAATTTAAGTAATTTTATAGAAATAAAAATTGAATCTGAATAGAATTTAAATTTCTACTGTTACTTTCAATTTTACCACGATTAAATTTAAAACTTCCATACACATAGTCCAAATACCATTACAATTATTTAGTGTTTAATTGTAATAATACTATTATGAGCTTGAGATGTTGAACTTATACGTTGAATTTTAGAATTTTATATTGAATGGTTGGACAAAATCATTCATCCTAAAATGAAATGAAGGTATTACTAAACAAATTGCAAGTTAATTTATGCATTCTTATGCAACGGATCGAAATTGTGAAAACACATAAACTTAATAAAGATTTGCAGAAAAAGAAAAAAATGGAGACTGAAAATAGAAGCAAGGAAAAGAAGGCAAGTTGATAATGGAGTTCACCCCTCTTCGACTATCTCTGGGTCTGCTTCTAGTGTGAATGCTTTATTTCGCTGCTCAAATGATCGTTTACATCTGTTTACAGGCTCCAATTCAGGAAAAAAAATGCTTCCAATGCATTCAGAAAGACCAAGTACCCCTGTCTAAGCTCTTGAAACACTCAATTTGGTCTCTAGATGGCCACAATAGGCCCTAAATTGTTTATGTCTACAACTTAAAACAAATTTGTTCTACAAAATATTCAACAAAACAACCATGGCTAAATGGTTGGGGGCCCTGGTTATATAGGTTAAGGTTTGGTTTTTGATCCTTAAATTGCTCATTTTGTTGAGAGATATTACCAAAGACAATTATTAAATGTGATATGCTCATCCAAATATATATTATGGTGGCATGGTCGACCGACCGACCACTATTTTAGCACATGATATATGTTATAACCCATCATTGTTTTGACTCCAGTAGGCTATGTTGATTCCACCACTAACCTAGGTTCATGGATAACTATGGGGATATGGTGGAGTCACCAAATATCATGTGGTCCTGCCATATCCTTTCCCCCAACCATGGTGATAATAATGTTCAAATAAAATGTTTCAACCAACATATAATAATAACCTTTAGTTCCCTATAAGTGAGGCGCATGAAGTGTAAGCAGAAGATTTGAGGTTCAACCCTGGCTAAGTGAAATTCTATAAATTTTGGACTGACCCACAAGTCCACGTGGCCTCATTGGATGTAGCCACATGTCACCCTCTGATTGGGCCATGTGGTACCAATACATTGTTCCACATTCCCTTAACCATATAATGTGATTTGTCGAGCTTTGGAACTACCATGTGTCAGCTGGAATCACGAGCCTAAAACCCTGATTTGACTGTTGACCTTGAGCATTGATGATTGACTTTGACGTGTTGACTTTCAACATTTTTCCCTATTTGGACCTAAAATTTGACTGGTTGTAAATTTTTCATACAATGTCTTTTTTATCTTCTTCAAGTTGCATTGGAATTAGAGCGAAGAGGACTACGCATCGAGTCTAGTTTCAACAACATCTGAGAATTTTGATATTTCAAAATTTTCTAGAATTTTGAGCACCTTTTGGATTCTCCAAATCACTCCTTTGCACTCGAAGCTTTTAGACCACCAAAATTTTGGTACTACTCGAAATAATTGAGGATAAATCTCCCTCACTTCCCCAATCTTAATCCATTATGCTTTCCTTGGATTGGTACCTTTGAGCCCCAGATGAAGGTACTCCAAATCAACCCTGCTTGAAGTCCTTCTCGTCTTGTCAAGAATGGTGTCTTTTGTAACTCATACATGTATTTTGGAGTAAAGTCTTCTATGGAAGGTAGATGAATACTTTCTCTTGATCCATGATCATAGGAGGCTCATACAATCTCAAATTTTCAACATTTAAAAAAGAATAGATTTGTATATAAGGTGGAAAATATAATTGAAAAGAATTATTACCAATATTTCTAATATTTGGAATGGAGCATACCAGATTGGTTTGAGATTTTTAGATTCTCCTTGCAACCTTTCCTTGTTGATGTATAAGAAAACTTGGTCTTCCACCTGAAAATTGTGATCAACATGATGCTTGATATGTCTCACCTTGTAGTCAGCTTGGCTCTTTTCAAACCTTTTTTGTACCATTGATGCACCAACTAAATCGATTCAATGAAGTGCTTGGCTTTGTCCACATCACTATGCCCATTCACTACAATATCTTTCTCGAAGCTTAAACCTAAAGGATATTTCGATAAATAAACATAAAATGCTTCGAATGGAGATGTCTGAATCAGTGAATGCATGGCACAATTGTAGGTATGATAAATGTAGTGTAAGTTCTCATCCTAAATATTAGGATGGTTACCACAATATCATCAAATTAGATGTACCACAGTCCTATTCATCAACTCTCTCTGGCCATTGGTTTGTGGTTGAAATGATGAAATCTTCTACAACTTGGTGTCCATCATTTCCCACATATTTGAAAAAAAATTCCCCAGAAATCGACAATCTCAATTAGATACAATAGATGTGGGTAACCCAAAGTGAACCCATACATTTTGAACGAACAACTCTGTTGTTTGTTCAATAATGACTTGTGATTTACAAGGCATCAAGATACACATTTTTTTGAACCTATCCACTACAACATACAAATAATCATGACCATTCGTAGACATAGGTAATCCCAACTAAAATCTATGGAGACACTCTCTCGACGAAGGAATAGGAAGTGGAGTATATAAACCCAATTTCCTATTACTTAGCTTACTAGTAGCACACATACAATATCCTCTTACATATCGTGATACATTTTCATTCATATGAGGCCCATAACAATACCTCTACAATTGAGAAATTCTTTTGCCTACACAAAAATGACGAGCAATAAGAGATGTGTTTCGCTCACAATATTAAGTATTTCACTTTGTGGAATTCATAAATTTCCAACATAATATAACAGTTTGGCATGAACATGATAGTTCAATTCTTCAATTTGATTTCCTTTACTCAAAGTTGCTTATAGATATTTGAAATATTCATCCTGAGCATATTGTTCAATGTAACTTTCATTTATGATTGAATATTATTAAGAATTGTAGAAGCTTTGGTTATAGGTGTTGATAACATATTCAAGAAAAAGGATTTTCATGTGGGAATTTCACACAATGGGGACCATTGCTTCTTAAGGAGGGAGGAATGATCTGTATGGAAAGTGGGATATACCCATGGTATTCATTCACCCATGGAATATGCCCATGGTATTGTAAGTGGCATCTAGCAATGGTATTCATCAATCCATGGTATTTACCCACCCATGGAATTTATTGGTTGTATTGTAAACAAAAAAGACAATAAGTAACAAGTCACATTTTGTAAAAGGATAGATTTTCCACCACAATGCAGCTTCTACAATTATTCTATATTTTAATAAACAGTTTCATGGTATTTTTGTTTACTGTATGTTCTCCTTTTTTTGTTCCGCCATTTTAACTTTTCAAATATTGGGGGCCTTGGCCCAAGATGCGGATAAAAAATAATCCCAAATATAACCAAAATCCAAGATTACATTGCTCAAAAACCTATTTTTAAGCAGTTGTGCAACTTATCTAACCATTTCCCATGCAAGATTTGTTTTGACCATTATGGTCTGTGCACTCATGCACTCAATTTTCCACTAACAAGTGTGCAAATACCTTAATGAGGATAAATATAAAAAAGAAAGTTCTAAAAGACTTACTCGAGGAATATTTATCAACCATAAGTCCTTGAAATCCTACATACTTGGACCTCATTCCTTAACTCAGGAATCAAACTCCATCTCCTTATGTAACCCTTATAGGCACTTTTATGGATCTCATCCCTTAGAGAAGAGGATCTCAAACCTCCTCCTCTGTTCCTATAAATTCAACAAAGACAAGAGGGCGGAAGGGGGAAGTCTGAATGTAAGCTTATGATGTTACATTAGGGCTAGAATCTTGCCACCTAAGTGGAGGATTGGAGACCATTGGGAGAAGGCTTACGTCATCAAGGCTACGATTTTATTGCTCCTTGTTATTCAACATTAATATAAACAATTGTTTCTTTCTTATTCTCATATATTGTTACACAAAAATATTTTCACCATGACTATTTGCAGTCAGTATGGGTCTATCATCACTTATAATGGCCTCCTAAGAAAGTCTCAGACCTTAGCTCTTCATGTCAAGCTTTGCAAATGAGAGAAAGACATTAAAAATTAATAAAACTCTGGTTCCACACTTTCTCTCACCTTTTCCTGTGGGCTCGCACCCTTTTTTCATATTACCTGCATATCTGCACGCTTTGTTAGTAAAGGGGTGGGTGCATACCCCTGTAAAAGTCAAAAAGGCGCAAGTTTATTCTAAAAAACTCACTTTGGGTTAATTCTAGATGTTTCTAGAAGGAATTTTGACGTGGATTGTTCTCTCCATGATGGTTCATACATCCCAAAAGAGAAGGAGCTAATCCCTTGTTAGGAGGAGCTATCCCTTTGAAGGAGGATTCTATCCCTTTGAAGGAGGACCTAGTAACTTCCCTCCATTGCAATATAAATTGAGGCATTGGGTTAGTGGCTAGGGAGGTTAGAAGCTGAACATTTTTTAGGGTAAATGCTGGTGAAATCAAGACTTCCTAGTTGAGCTTAAGAGGAGAGATCACATATCTTTTTGGCTTCATTGGGGAGTGAGTGAAGCTTGTCAAAGTAGAGGAGACTTCTTGTTGGACCCTGGGAGGAGCTTGTACAGCATCAAGGCAATGGTTGTAAGGTTCTTCTCTCATTTGAATTAATACAATCAGATTCATATTTCTCAAGAAATTGTCTTATGTGGTTTGTTTCATAATCTCCTTGATCATTATGATGAATATGCTTTATAATATTGGCTTTTTAGGTGCTATTTAATTTGTTTGCTTGTTTGTGTTTGTAGAATTACACTTCAAGGAAGCTCATTTGGAGTGAGGGAGCGAGGCTTCCACAAACTTGCATTGGACTCAAGGTAGGCCTAAAACACTTGTATACCTTTGTTTTTAATTGCATATTTATAGAAAGATAGTTTTTGATTGGCTTGCTTGTCACTAGATATCTTTAGATACTAGTGAGGTCGATCTTGTCCGCAACCTCAACTCATTCCGTTGACAAAATAGCGACTCCGCTAGGGACTTGATTGTTCTCCTTGTTTTTACTTTGACCTGAGAAACTTGTCTTTTTGTTTCTGTTTTTGGCTTGTTGTGTGTGGAATTGGGTGGATTTAGTGGATCTAGGTTTGTTTTTTCTTTTCATAACTTTAGGAGAAGCCCGCACCCTGTGCTTGTATCACAGTGCATACGTATACGCATTTTTACTTTGCACACAGAGCATGCACGCACCTGTGTAAACTCTAAACCTGCCGACCCTGCTAAAATTTTGAAAAACTTAAATTTTACTCTTTCAATTAGTTTTATTTTGTTTTAGATGTTGTTATCCTCTGCCCAGACCTGCATGTGACTTGTTAAAAACTTTCCTTGGTTTAATTCCATTGGTGTTAGGGTTTCAGGTGAAATTCCTAGAAGTTTTGGTTGCCGGTCTTGATTTTCATTTTGGTCATGTAGTAGCTCAGAGCTTAGAAGTGTAGAAGCCTCAGATCACCTTGGCTTTTACTGGCCTTCTTATGAGTCTGACCATTTGCAAAATCTACCTTTTTTGAGGAATCCATCTTGTGTTTTCTCTTTGTGAAACTTCGAAAAAGCTTGTGTTAAAAGTTTGGATTTCATTTTTACAAAAAAAGAACAACAAATTACTTGTTTTTTGACTGATTTGTGATTCTGGACAAGTTAGTCCTTGGTTTGCTTGTCGCCAAGTAAAACATCCTTAAAAACAAAGCATCTTGTAGGCTTTTACTTCAAGTAGTTTTCTATAGTTTGTAGATCTCAATATTTGCTTTATTCATAGTTTTCTCAAGATTTGCTTTAGTTATAGTTTTGAGTGTTTTTATAAAAAATACAAAATTCTCTTTTGAAAAAAGTTTGTTTTGGTAACATTTGAGCATTTGAAAGAAAAGGGAAATTTTTGTGAAAATAACTAGTTGTCTCGTTTTGAGTGCATTGGAACAAAAACTCTTCTTTTAATTGGTTTGTTAAGAAAGATTTGTGTTTACACGCATTTGCATTCTCAAACTCTTTCCTAGCTAGAAGTTCATTGAAAAGCAAAGCTTGTTTAATCATATTAAGTGCATATTTTTAGTGATTTTGAGTCGAGTATTCACATCATGAGTTTCATCCCCGTACCTCTTGACTTAATAAAAAACCAATAAAAATAACGCTTAAAGTAAAATTAATCTAGAAATCTTTTTATTTCTAGGGCTCTATTACACCAACATAGCTTAGGCTAGTGTATTGGAGTAGGGAGCACTTAACTCTCCAAGACAGTAAAACAAACAAGTAGCTGTATCTTGCGGTAGGAGACAAATCCAATTGTTGCATCTATGCTCTGGGAAAACTCCTCTTAAAGGAGAAGCACGAGATCGTGTCCAAACCAGTGTGGGAACCAATCCTTTCTCATTGGGAGCGACGCCAGATATTCACGCATTAAAAACGGTAAAACTCAGATTAACCATTGTTGAGGAGCCTGGGGTCACTTGTTGGTAAACCTTGGTTTATGTCAAGGAAACTCCAAGGGGATTGAGCTTATTACTCTGCCCTTGTGTGCGTATCGGATCGTAGACTGTTCCCCCAGGTATATTTGTTTCTGTTGGTAACCATAGTGACCATATTCTATAGGATTCTTCCTAAGGTGACGGTGGCGCGAAGATCCCACTGTACCTGGAGCAGACGTCGGCTAGACTCACTTGGATTTTCTGGGGGGTTCTCTTCACTCGAGATGGTT
>APFE030092055.1:33008-61856 GCA_000404065.3 Pinus taeda
AATCAATATAATATACAGATAGTTGAGGGGTTTTCAGCTGTATGCTTTCCCCAGTACATACTGTGTTGATATGTGTGATTGATGTTTCAATGTGCTCATGCGATTGTTTCTTTAATTCTGCAAATTGTTGATCAACGTAGAGGAGGTTATGTATTATGCATGCATTCCACAAATAGTGTATAATCAGGATAATATCTATGAATAAGTGTCATATTATTCAAAATTTCTACAGTATTTCAGGAGATGATGCCATTGGTTGCTGAGGAAATCACTTGAAAACAAAGATTAGGCACCTTGGAGGAAAATCGTAGCACTTGGAAGAAAATCGCAACGAGGGGGCAATTTGGCACTTTGTTAGTAAGAAATTTATTTTTAGATGGTGGAAATGCTTCTCACTGGTGGAGTTATTCTTATGGGGGTGGAATGAGGAAATGATTTGCTCCTTTGGTCTTCTTATAGGTTAGGAGTCGATTTTTCTCTTTGATGGTGATGTGGCCCCACCTTGTGTTTTTGCAAAATGATATGAAATGCTAGTATACTACAACTTCAGACCTTATTATACATAATTGAATCTTAATAAAGATAAAAATGCACTTTAGAGATCATTGTATAACACGTTTCCCTATTACTACTCCCACAATGATGATCTAGATAATGTCATGAATCTTTTTTACCTTTTTGATGACTTGACCTAAGGATGACATCTAATGGAGTATGAAACTGATGATTTGGACCTTGAAACATGACTGACCATGAGATGATGATTGAGATGGTGATCAAGACACTTCACTCATGAATCATCACAATGAGTGATGGCATGATTCAGATGAAAATTTGACCACGAAATGAAGGGAGTAGTAACATACCTAGACACACTAACCAATGACCAAATTTTTATTTGAATACCTATTGAAACTATAAAAATTTGACCTAAGACCCTAACAATTTTTTTGAAAGAGTACATTTGATCATTGGTGACTGATATGATTGACAGACACTAACACAATTAACTCAGTAAATTCAATTCTACATGATTGATTACTAATTCGTAGCAATATATTTCATTTAAATTGAGTTATTGTCAGTTTAACTAGTTATAACAGTCAGAAGAACTAGTGGAGGTCAAGTTGTGGAAGTGGAAATTCAACCACACTTAGTGATCAACTAGTTATCTGATCAACTAACCCAAAAACTTTTTGCATGTAGAGAATTCGAGTTACCCAGTTGATATGGAGAATCCAAGGAAGTGTGCTATCAGTTGTAGCATATTCTAATGTGTATGGGTGGTGCATGCAGTCGAAGAATGACCTAAGACTATTGCGCAATTTGAGAGTGTGAGATTCCTTAAAAATAGGGGCAATTTCCCAAGGGAACAATGCAAGGAAATAAGAGCTTGGAAAGGCTATCAATTGCGAAGTGTTGGCTAGGTTCATTCAATCAGGCAGAGGGATAGACTCTACACTTGCAGGGTATGCTCAAGCTTGAGCAAGCATTGTATTTATTCTTTATTCTCTAATTAATGCAATATATATAGTAAGGGGTTTTGAGCAGTTGCTTTCCCCTAGATAAATATTTGTGAATGTGTGATGTTTCCTTTTGCATGTCTATGATTCTTGTTTTAGATGGTGAATTAGATTTCGCATATCAGTAGAGTAACTCCAGGTATTGTGATTTAGAGAATTTCATGAGAAATATTGAATCTACACATTAATTTTTACATGGTATCAGAGTTGGAATAACTGTAGAGTAGAGATTTTGAAGTTGTCATTATAGGAGGTTCGAAATTTGCAACTCATGGTTGCAGGTTTTATTCAGGACTGAGAAGACAGATTTCAATGGACTAAAGCTCAAGTATTCCCTTGAGGGAAGCTCGAATTATGTGGCATGTAAAGAATGCATGGAGGTAGTACTGGAGGATAATGGGTTGAAGGAATTCATTGACAATGATATTTTGAAACCAACATCATCTGATGCAAAGGATCTAGTAGATGGAATAAGTGTGTTTCCAAGGAAAGGATGATCATAGTGGAGGGAGTATGAGACCATATTGTCTCAAGTATCCACGAAAAAGAGACTCTTTATGAAATGTGTAAAGCACTGATAGATTTGTTCCAGCATAATAGTGGCCACAGGAAATTGGCACTCAAGAACAAGATTCAAAATATCAATATGCAAAGGAATGAGACCATTCCATAGTACTTGAACAGGTTCACATAGTTTCATGATGAACTTGGTCAAGCTGGTGTTACTATAACAGAGGATGATTTGGTGAGCCTATCCCTTCTAGGCCTTCCGAAGAGTTGGCACAACTACCAAGATTCGATGAACAAGAGGGAGAAAATACCAAATTGGGAATGCTTGTGGTCTAATTTGGTACAGGAGGAGATGAGGTGGAATACCAGAGATGAGACTTCATCCAATGGCGAGGATGGGAAAAACTGTGCCTTGGATGGAAAGGAAAATAAAGGGAAGAAATACAAATCCAAAGTAGATTTGATTCAAGGGGGAGAGAAGAAATACTTGTCCAGAATCAAGTGCTTTCACTATCATGAATTTGGGAACTATGCAATGAAGTGTCCACCCAATATTGCAAGCAAGAAGACTGTGGGAGGAGCAGTGGGTGAAGCTTTAGCTTCACATTTTGAGCTTAATTTTACTTTCATTGCATGCATGGCCTACACAATGATGGGAAGTGTGTGGTATCTCGATAATGATGCCTCTTTCCATATGACAGGGAATAGAGTTTTTTTCAGTGATTTGGATGAGAAGGATCTCCAGATGCAAATCAAGAAGGGAGATGATGGAAGGTACAATGTGACTAGGATTAATATTGTCACCTTTCAGAGGGAGTCAAGCTCCCCTCTCAAGCTCAAGGATGTGATGTTTGTACCGGGTCTAAAGAAGAATCTTGTCTCCACTGTAGTTTTCGAAGATGATGGCTACGATGTGATCTTTAGCAAAAGAAAGACATTCTTGAGACACATAGCCACAAGACAGGTGAAGAAGATTGAGTTTCATGTGAAGAACCTCTACAAGTTAGATGTGGAGGATTGTGTTGCGTTGAGCACAAAGGGAGAGAAGATGTAGAGCCTTGATGTCAATGAAATTTGGAATATAAGACTTGGCCATTTGCATCATGTCGCTTTGAAGATCATGAAACATATTACTACATGCCTCCTAGAGGAGAACTAGAGAAACATGACACATGAAAAGGGCTTACATGCAGTCCTTGAAAGGATCCACTCTGATGTTTTATAGACCTTTCTCAGAAACCTCCACTATTAGGCACAAGTATTTTGTTATATTTATTTATGACTATTCGTAGAAGTGTTGGATCTTCTTCATGGAGAAGAAGGATGAGACTTTCTCCAAGATCTTAGATTTTAACGCACTAGTGAACAAAGAAATGAGCAAGAAGGTGAAGGATCTCAAGAGTGATAATGGAGGTGAGTACGTGTCAATTGAGTTTAAAAATTTCTATGCAAAAGAAGGAATTCGACGAGAGTTGAAAACACCCCACAACCCACAAGAGAATGGGGTGGCTAAGAGGAAGAACCAAAGCATTGTAGCAGCAACACAGGTGATGTTGCATGACCAAAGCCTACCTTTGTACTTGTGGGATGAAGCATGAAACACAATAGTCTATTTGCAGAACAAGAGTCCTCATCACATTGTTGGCATGATCACACCAGAGGAGGATTTCTCAGGGAGGAAGTCGGATGTGTCGTACTTTAGGATATTTGGAGCCTATATCTATTGCCATGTATCCAAAGATTCAAGGAAGAAGTTGGAGCCGAAAGTAGAGTTGGGGGTATTTGTGGGTTACATGAAAACCCCCCATAACTACCATGCGTATTTTCCACCCCTCAAGATGACAGTTGTGTGACAGGATGTCAAATTTGATGAAGACAAAGCCATGCAATGCTCTCTTGAGAGGGAGCTTCAGATTCCACCAGAGGAGGAGATTTTAGCTCCAAAGGAGGACCTTCTAGATGTTGTGGAGCAACCATAAGTTGAGGAGTAGAGAGTGGAGACGGCTACTTAAGAATAATTATCTAGAGAAGGCATGAAGAGAACCAAAGAGTCTGAGAGACTTGTGTAGGATGTAAAGGATAATGTGGGTGCTCCTTCAAATCAACGCAGGCAAAGAAGGCCACCATATCAGTGCACTGGCTACATGGATCTTATGACTGAGCTAGTAGAAACTGAGCCATCCTCTTTTGAGGAAGCAATGGAGCAACTAGTATGGGTTGATGCAATGGTGGAGGAGTACGAACCCATTTTGAAGAACAATGTTTGGGAAGTGGTCCCAAGTCCAATAGACAAATCAGTTGTGGGTTCGAGATGTATCTTCAAGGTGAAGCAGGAAACAAACAGAAGGATAGAAAAGTACAAGGCCTGATTGGTACTCTCAAGTGGAGGTGATTGACTATGAGGAGACCTTTTCTCCTGTAGCAAGGTACTCATCCATCAAATTAATCCTTGCTTTCATTGTGCATATGGGGTGGAAGATCCACCAGATGGATGTGAAAACTACATTCCTCAATCATAAGGCTTCAAGACTTTTGATAGTGAGTCTCATGTGTGTAGACTCAAGCGGGCATTGTACAGTATCAAACGAACACCCCATGCTTGGTACACTAGGATCGATAGTTATCTCATTGGTTTGGGCTTACCCAAAAGTGAAGCGGATGCAAACCTCTATCATATTTTGGTAGAAGGTAAATTTTTGAATATTGTTTTATATCTTGATGACTTGATCCTTACTATTGATGAGTATATGACTAGATATTGTATGAAGGAACTTGCAAGAGAGTTCAAGATGAAGGACATGGGTCTCATGCCTACTTCCTTGGATTGGAATTATGGAACAGTGATGGGGAATTGTTTGTCTCTTAGGGAAAGTATGCCAACAAGATACTTCAAAGAGTTCAAATGGATAGGTGCAAACCCATGGAGACTCCTCTAACGACAAATTGGAGGAAAGAGGATGCCACTTCAAGTGAGGAAGTGGATGCGATTGTTTACCAAAAGCTGGTGGGTTCACTCATGTATATTGTGAACACAAGAACAGACATGTTTTATACAATAAAATAGCTTAGCCAAGCCATGGTTAGGCCAACCAAACTATTTTGGAGGGCAACTAAACATGTTCTATGATACCTCAAAGGCATTACCTAGGTTGGACTATGCTATAGACGGACATAGGGAGTGAAGTTCTGTGGCTTTAATGATGCAAATTGGGCGGGAAGTCCATCACACCAGAAGAGTATATCAGGTAGGATTTTTAGTGTTGGGTCCGCATCAGTTTCTTGGTACAACAGGAAGTAGAGATCAGTGGAACTCAAATTAGTAGAAGTAGAATACATGGCTGCAATTCAAGCAACATGTGAGGCAATCTGGATGAGAAAGATACTTGTTGTCTTGTTTGATCAGATAATGAATCCTACTGTGATTTAATGTGATAATAAAAGTTGTATCAAAATCTCTTAGAATCTTGTTTTTCACTATCGATCCCAGCATATTGATATCTGATATCACCATCTACGAGATTGTGTGCAGAGGCAGATTATGTTGTTGCAATACATTCCAAAAGAGGAACAAGATGCAGATATTTTGACAAAGGCCTTGTCAAGAGGGAAGTTCAAGTTCCACATGTATAGGATAGGGGTGGTTGATAATCCCTTTCTTGTTGAGAGGGAGTGTTGAAAATGTAGCAATAAAATCTAGTTTTGACTTTGTGTTGGTCAAACTAGATTAAAATTCAAATTTCTATTTCAGCGGAATACCTAGAGTTAGTTAACTGAGGTGACATGGCACTTGTCACTCAATTAACTTAGTAAATTCGAGTTGGGGAAGCTTGAGTGCAGTTATACATAATGGATTTCTAATTTGTAGCAATCTATTTCAGTTAACTTGAGTAATTGTTAGTTTAACTAGTTCTAACTATCAGAAGAACTAGTGGAGGTCAAGTTGTGGAAGTGTAACTTCAACCACACTCAATGATCAATCAACCCAAAATAATTTTTGCATGTAGAGAATTCGAGTTACCCAGTTGATATAGAGATTCCAAGGTAGTGTACTATAAGTTTTAGCATATTCCAATGTGTGCATGTGGTGCGTGAAGTCATAGAATGACATAAGGCTATTGCATAATTCTAGAGTGTGAAATTCCTAAAAAATAGAGGAAATTTCCCAAGGGAACAACACAAGGAAATAGTAGCTTGGGAAGGCTTGAAATTGGCTAAGTTTTGGCTAGGATCAATCAGTCAGGTAGAGAGATAGAATATGCACTTGCAAGGTGTGTTCAAGCTTAAGAAAGCATTGTATTTCTTCTCTATTCTCTGATTAATGTAATATAGATAGTAAGGGGTTTTGAGTAGTTACTTTCCCCTAGATAAATCTTTGTGCATGTGTGATGTTTCCTTTTGCATGTCTATGATTCTTGTTTTAGATGGTGAATTAACTTCCGCAAATCAGTGAAGTATCTTCAAATCTTGTGATTTAGAAAATTTCATGAGAAGTATTGAATCTACACATTAATTTCTACAAGCACTGACATAATTGTTTGATAATAGTAATGACCACATGAAGATGGCACTCAAGGATAAACTTTGAAATATCAATATGTAGAAGAATGACACTATTCCATAGTATCTGAGCAGGTTAACATAATGTCATGATGAAATTGTTGGGGTTGGTGTAAATGTTGCAGAGGATGACTTTGTAAGCCTAGCCCTTTTGGGCCTTCCCAACAGCTGGTATAGATATCAAGATTTGGTGAACGAGAGGGAGAAACTACTAAATTGGGAATGCTTATGGTCTAATTTGGTACAGGAAGAAATAAGGCAAAATACCAGAGATGGGACTTCATCTAAGGGAGAGGATGAAGACAAATTTTCATTGGTTGGAAAGGGAAAGAGGGACAAGGGAAAGAAGGCAAAAGGGAACAAATATCAATCGAAACTAGATTCTAGCCAAGGGGGCAACAAGAAAGATTTGTCCAAAATTAAATGCTTCCATTTTCATGAATTAAGGCACTATGCCTTGAAGTGTCCAAACAAAAAGGCAAGAAAGAAGACCTCATGAGGAGCAACAGGTGAAGCCTTGGCTTCACAGTTTGAGCTTGAATTTACCCTTATCGCATGCATGACCAACACAGTAATGGGAAGCATGTGGTACTTGTACTCAGGTGCATCATTCCACATGACATGGTGTAGAGAGTTTTTCAATGACCTAGAGGAGAAAGACTTGCATATGCACATTGAGATGGGGGACAACGAAAGGTATAGTGCAAACGAGATTGGTATAATCACCTTTTAGAGGGAGTCAGGCTCCCCTCTCAGGCTCAAGGATGTCCTGTTCATTCTAGGCCTAAAGAAAAATCTCATCTTTGTTGCATTTTTGGAAGACCGTGGTTATGATGTAATCTTCAACACAGGAAAATCATACCTGACACATATAGCCACAGGACATCTGAAGCAGATCAGGGTTCATGTGAAGAACTTGTGTAAGCTATATGTGGAAGATCGTAATGCATTAAGCACTAAGGTAGAGAAAGTGTAGGGTCATGATGTCAGTGAAATTTGGCACATAATACTTGGCCATTTACATCATGTCACCTTGAATATTATGTTGCAAATAACCACAAGCCTCACTAAATGATCACTTGAGCAATAGGATGTATGCAAAGGATGTACTTTGGGGAGTACACAAAATCCACATTCCATGATTAGGACAAAAAAGCACATGGAGTCCTGGAAAGGATCCACTTTGATTTCTGTGGACGTTTCTCGAAAGCCTCCACTACGAGACATAAATATTTTGCAATTTTTATTGATGACTTCTCAAGGAAGTGTTGGATCTTAGTCATGCGGAAGAGAGATGAGAAATTCTCCAAGTTTGTAGAATTCAAGGCACTAGTTCAGAAAGAAACTGTAAAGAAGGTGAAGGCTCTTAAGAGTGATAATGGAGGTAAGTACAAGTTGAATGAATTTAATAATTTATGTGTGGAAGAAGGCATTCAATGAGATCTTATAGCACCCACAACAAAAATCAAAATGGTGTGGTTGAGATAAAGAACTGTAGCATTATGGGAGTAGTGAGGGTGATGTTGAATGACCAAGGACTACCTCTTCATTTATGGGATGAGGCATTCAAAAAAATAGTCTATTTGCAAAATCGGAATCCTCATCAGATTCTTATCATGATTACACTCCAGGAGTAGGATTCCTCGGGGAGAAAGATGGATGCTTCACACTTCAGGATTTTTGGAGCCTTTGTTTACTGCCATGTCTCCAAAGAATCAAGGACGAAGCTTGAGTCGACAGTAGAATTGGGGTACTTGTGGGTTATAAAGAAACTCCACCACAAATACCATGTGTACTTTCCATCCCTCAGAATGACAGTTGTGCGAAGGGATGTAAAATTTGATGAGGAGAAAGTGATGGTGTGCTCTCTGGAGAGGGAATTTCATATTCCACCAAAAGAAGAGCTTTTAGCTCAAAAGGAGGAGCCTCAGGAAGTTGTGGAGAAGCCACAAATTTAGGAGAAGGGAGTGGAGAAAATCACTCAAGCATAACCATCCAAAGAAGGTAGAAAAAGAACCAGGGAAGTTGAGAGACTTGTATAGGATGCACGGGAGAATGTGGGAGCTCCTTCAAATTTTCATAGGAAGAGAAGGTCACCTGATCAAGGCAATGGATACATGGAACTAATGATTGAGCTTGTAGAGACTAAGCCATCCTTTTTTGAGGAAGTAGTAGAGAAACCTATATGGGTTGATGCAATGGTGGAGGAATATGAATCCATTATAAAGGACAATGTTTGGGAAGTGGTCCCAAGACCATCTAATAAAAGCAATAGTGGGTTCGAGATGGATCTTCAAGGTGGAGTAGGCAGTAGATGGAAGAACATAGAAGTACAAGGCCATATTTGTGGCCAAGGGGTATTCTCAAGTTGAGGGAATTGACTATGAGGAGACGTTTGATCCTTTAGCAAGGTACTCATCCATTAGATCAATTCTTGCACTGGTTGTGCAGATGGGGTGGAAGATCCACTAGATGGATGTAAAAACAACATTTCTCAATGGGATTATCGAGGAGGAGGTGTAAATAGAGCAACCAAAAGGTTTTGAGACATTTAATTGAGAGTCTCATGTTGAGAAATGGCAACAAGAAATTCCATATTAATTTGTCCTTAAATTAAAATGTGAATTAAATTCAAATTCTATTCTCATAACAACTTAAAATAGTTAAATTAATTTTATTAAACTTACTAAAATTAGGAAATTTGAGTTGGAATTCTTTTGGAAGTCATGTATATGTTCTCTCAAGTGTGAGTTAATTATGGGTTGTCAAATAGAAGGATCGGTTTCATGAGTTGTTTCAGTTAAATTAGTTCTCAAAGTGATTGAGAGACCTAATAGTGAGTTAACAATTAGTTGTGACACTAAGGAACTCCACCAATGCTACTTTAGTTAACTAAATATTTACTAATCAGAAGCTCATGCATGTCGATTATGAGAAAGATCAGTTGAGACTAGAGTGCAGGGAAAATGTACTATTTGTTTTAGATTTTTCTGAATACTCATAGTGCATGCAATCATGAACTAATCCTTAAGGGATTTCACAGTTTTTAGAGGCTTTATTTCCCTTTAAATACAATCTATCCTTCATAGGAATTACACATTGGAATAGAGACATGGAGAGCTTGTGAATTGGCTAAGATTTGGCCTTGAGCTTGCTTATGAGTTGGAGATTTAATTTGCTGAGTGTTGGGATTTTTCTTTAGAGAAAAAGCATTGTAATTTCATCTTGATTTTCCGAATTAATACAAAACAAATAGTGGGGTTTTAAGTTGTGGATTTCCCCGGATATTTATTGTGTTATGTGCTGGTGATTATCTTCCTCTATTGATTATTGTTTGCTTGATGTTTATGGGCTTTTGATGTAAATAGTAGAATTATGTTCTTGTCTCTTTCTTTAGCAAATGGCATTAGCTTGTGAATCTATAGGATTTTCTACATGTTATCGGAGCAAGATTGTTTTTTGGGCCAAGATTTTGCAGAGAATATCTAAAAATATCTGTGAAAAAGTTTTAAATTTTTTAGAAACAAATAGAATATTTGGATTCCTTGGGAAAATATACCCAAATTCAAAAAAAAGTCAGCCGAATCGGTGTTCGGATGAGGGAGATATTGCTAATTTAATATCAGCTCTCTAGAGGAGATTTCGAAGTTTTGAGTTTTTGGGTTACAAGTAAAATTCAAATTTACAATACATACTTCAGGATCGAAAGATGGTGTTCCATGGGTTGAGGCTTGAGTATGCCTTGGAAGGCAGCTCGAATTTCATAGCCTGGAGGGACAGGATGGAGGTTGTGCTGGAGGACAATGGCTTGAAGGAAATTGTTGAAGAAGCAATTCCTAAGCCAACAACTATTGATGCACAGAACTTGGATGAGTGGAAGAATTGTGTGGAGAAGGCGAGGCGGATAATCCTTGAGGGAGTTCATGATCATATTATCTCTAGTATCCATGGAAAGGAAACCCCGCATGCTATGTGGAAAACATTGACGGACTTGTATCAGAATAGTAGTGATCAAAGGAAGTTGGTATTGAAGGATAAACTTCGTAAAATCGAGATGGAGAAAGGTGAGATGATTCCAAAGTACTTGACCAAGTTCACTCAATGTCAGGATAAACTTGGAAGTGTTGGAATCATGGTCGTCGAGGAGGATATGATGAGCCTTTCTCTTCTTCGACTCCTAAAGAGTTGGCATAGTTATCAGGACTCTGTCAATGGTTCGAAGAATCTTCCAAATTGGGAATGAATATAGTTAGATTTGATGCAGGAAGATATCATGAGGAACACCAGGGATGTTACTTCATCAAATACTGATGATGAAGAGAACTGTGCCTTAGCGATTAAGGCGAGAAAGAAGAAAGGTAAAATTTCTCGTTCCAAATCAGATTCTTATCATGGAGGTAAGAAGAAAGATATGACAAAAGTTAAATGCTTTCACTGTCATAAGATGGGACATTTTTCTACAAATTGTCCAATCAATAAGCCCAAGGAGAATTCCTTAGGAGGAGCGACGGGTGAGGCTCTGGCCTCTCAATTTGAATTGGAAATTTTCCTCATTGCATGCATGGTGTCATCAATGTTGGGAAGTGTATGGTACTTAGACAATGGAGCTTCATTCCACATGACTGGTGACAAAGAGTTATTCATTGATTTGGAGGAGAAATATCTCTAGATGAATATCGAGATGGGTGATGACAAGAAGTATAGTGTTTTTGAATTGGGCACGATTGCTTTTCAGAGGGAGCATGGGGCCCCACTCATATATGTTTAGAACCGTAGCCCACATTGGATACTTTAGATGAAGACACCATAGGAGGCTTATTTCGATAAGAGGTCAGATGTTGGTCACTTCAAGATTTTTAGGTCATTAGTTTATTCTTTGTGACCAAAGATGCATGGAAGAAGCTTGAGACAATGACAGAGTTGGGGATCTTTGTGGGGTACATTGATACTCCCCACAAATATTGAGTGTACATGTCAACCAGTCGAATGATAGGGGCTCATAGGGATATAAGGATTGATGAGGATAAGGCAATGCGAGTATCTCTTGAGAGGGAGCTTGAGCTACATGCAGATGAGGATCTTTTAGTGCCTAAGGTTGAGGGACCTCATATTGATGTGGAGTAGCCACATGTTGAGGTTCAGAGAGTGGAGACATTCACTCAAGTAGAGTCTTTCAGAAAGGGAAGAAAACACACTAGAGAGGCTAACAGATTGTTGGATGATGCACAAGAGAATGTGGGAGCACCCTCTTCTTAGCGTAGACAAAGGAGGTCACCAAAGAGGTACATTGGATACATGGCACTTATGGGTGCATGTGTTCTAACAGAGCCATCTTCCTTTCAGGAAGCAGTGCAACAACTGGTTTGGGTTGATGCAATGGAGGAGGAATATGACTCCATATTTTGAAATAGTGTTTGGGATGTGATCTCGAGACCAGAGGACAAGTCAATTGTGAGCTCCCGTTGGCTTTACAAGGTAAAGAAAGCTGCATGTGGTAGTGTGGAGAAGCATAAGGCTAGATTTGTGGCCCGTGGCTTTTCACAAGTAGAGGGGATTGACTATGTTGAGAAATTTTCTACTGTTGCAAGGTACTCATCAATTAGATTTATTTTGGCACTATCAACACAAATGGGTTGGAAGATCCATCAAATGGTTGTGAATACTGCCTTCCTCAATGGCATGATTGAGGAAGAGGTGTACATAGAGCAGTCGAGAGGTTTTTAAACCTTGGACCATGAGTCGCATGTGTGCCGACTCAAGAGAGTGTTGTATGGGCTGAAGCAAGAACCCCATGCTAGGTACACCAAGATAGATAGCTACTTCATTGGGTTGGGCTCATGGAGAGTGAAGTGGATGTGAACCTGTATCACATAGTGGTGGAAGGTAAGCTGTTGATAATTGTAATTTATGTATATGATCTCATACTGACAAGTGATGAGAAGTTCATAAAATCTTGCAAGGAGGATCTTACAAGATATTTTGAGATGAAGGACATGGGTCTCATGCATTACTTTCTTGGCATGAAGGTATGGTAGGGATATGGGGAGTTGTTTGTATCTTAGGGCAAGTATGCCAACGAGATACTCAGAAGATTCTGCATGGAGAGCAGTAAACCCATGGAGAATCCTCTAGCTGGTAACTGGAGGAAGGAGGATGCTACTTTAGGGGAAGTAGTGGAAGCTACTATTTATAGGCACCTTGTGGGTTCACTCATGTACTTGGTTAACACACGACCAGATGTGTGCTATGTAGTTAACCAACTTAGTCAAGTGATGGTTAGGCCAACCGAGCTGTATTGGAAGGCGGCAAAGCATGTATTGAGATATGTATTGAGATACCTTAGAGGCACTACTCAATTTGGGTTATGGTACAAGCGGACAAAGGGAGTGAAGCTTCAAGGCTTCACCGATGCATATTGGGCAGGGGTTCCATCTGACCGCAAGAGCACATCAGAAGGGATCTTTAGTATTGGGTTAGCAACAGTTTCTTGGTACAACAGGAAGCATATATCGGTTGCACTTAGTTCGACAGATGCAGAGTACATGGCTGCAAGTCAGGAAGAAGGCAAGGCTATTTAGATGAGGAAGATCCTGGTTATTTTGTTTGGTCAGCAGATGGATCCAACAATGATTTATTGTGATAATAAGAGTTGTATCAAACTCTCTGAAAATCCAGTATTTCATGATTGGTCCAAGCATATTGATATACGGTATCATCATCTCAAAGATTGTGTGTTGAGGTGGATCATGTTGTTAGATTACATTCCCACGGAGAAGCAAGATGTTGATATCTTAACAAAGGCATTGTCAAGATGTAAATTCGAGTTTCACAGAGACATGATAGGGGTAGTTGAAAATCCCTTTCTTTTTGAGAGGGAGTGTAGAGAAACTGCAACAAGAAATTCCAGTTTAATTTGTCCTTGAATTAAATTCGAATTCTATTCTCGTAGAAACTTGAAATAGTTAAATTAACTTTATTAAAATTAATTAGCTTAGGAAATTTGAGTTGGAAGTCTTTTGGAAGTGATGTATATGTTCTCCCTACTTTGTAGGAGTTCAATGTGAGTTGTAAAATAGAAGACTCAGTTTCATGAGTCATTTCAGTTAAATTAGTTCTCAAATTGATTAAGAGAACTAATTGTGAGTTAACCATCAGGTGACACTAATGAACTCCACCAGTGCTACTATAGTTAACTGAATATTTAATCATCAGAAACTCATGCATGTCGATTCTTAGAAATACCTAGTTGAGACTAGAGTGCAGGGACAATGTACTATTTGTTTTAGATTTTTCTGAGTTCCACTGATAGTGCGTGCAATCAGGAATTGATCCTTGAGGGATTGCGCAATTTTTAGAGGCTTTATTTCCCTTTAAATACAAGCTATCCTTCATAAGAATTACACATTGGAATAAAGACTTGGAGAGCTTGTGAATTGGCTAAGCTTTGGCCTTGAGATTTCTTATGAGTTGGAGATTGAATTTGCTGAGTGCTAGGATTGTTCTAGAGAGAACAAGAATTGTAATTTCATCTTGATTTTTCGGATTAATACAAAATAAATAGTGGGGTTTTCAGTTGTGGCTTTCCCCAGAGATTTATTGTGCTATGTGCCTCTGATTCTCTTCCTCTATTGATTATTGTTTGCTTGAAGTTTATATGCTTCCACTGTAAAGAGTAGAAGTAAATTCTTATTTCTTGCTTTAACAAATTTCATTAGCTTGTGAATCTATAGGATTTTCTACATCTCAGGTGTGTAGACTCAAGCGATCATTGCATGGTCTCAAAAAAGCACCACATGCTTGGTACACCAGGATTGATAGTTATCTCAGCGATGTAGGCTTCTCCAGAAGTGAAGAAGATGCAAACCTCTTTGATATATTGGTAGAAGGTAAATTGCTTATTATTATCTTATATGTTGATTATTTGATTTTAACTGGTGATGAGAAACTAATCAGATCTTGCAAGGAGGACATTGCAAGGGAATTTGAAATGAAGGACATGGGTCTCATGCACTACCTCCTCGGGTTGGAAGTATGGCAAGGTGATGGGGAACTATTTGTGTAAAGTATGAAAATAAGATATTATAGATATGATGCATGGAGAGTTGTAAACCCATGGAGACACCTATAATGACCAACTGAGGAAGGAGGAAGCCACTTCAGGTGAAGAAGTGGATGCTACCATTTATCAGTAGCAAGTGGGTTCACTCATGTATCTTATGAACACACAACCAGATATGTGTTATACAGTCAAAAAACTAAGAAAAACTATGGTTAGGCCAACCAAATTATTTTGGAATGCAGTTAAACATGTTCTACTATACCTCAGAGGCACTACCTAGTTTGGAGTGAAGTTGTGTGACTTCATGGATGTAGATTGTGTGGGGAGTCCATCAGACTGAAAGAGTACATCAAGTGGAATTTTCAGTGTTGAGTCCTATTGATGGTCCAAAATGACCTTATCAACATGTAAGGGAGACCACCCAAATGAAAACTTAAATCAACCCCTTTTCCGTTTGTAATGGTGGTTCCAACTGATTTGATTGGGTCTAGTTGCCCTCTCCCTTTATTTGTTGGCTTATAGTATGTCTATTACTTGCCAATAGAAAAGAGACATCAAATCTGCCCTCTTGCATATATCTTGCAAGAAATTGATCATTAAGTTGAATTAAGGGCTCAACCAAGCCACTCTAAAGTTTTCTCCTTGTGTAAGAGGATTTCTAGAATGAAATGTTTATAGCTAAACGAAAATCTAATCTAATTAACAAAAAATAAATCCTAAATCTATCTTGATTAAAAGAAGGATTAGTCCCCCTCTCAACCAAGAGAAAGGTAAAAGGGGATTTGGACCATCTTTGAATTTGGAATAAAAATGAAGGCAATAAGCCAATGAAATATTTCTAAGAATTATTACTAGTTCAAGCAAGTACATGTTTCAACTATCTCATGAATAGTCATCAGATCTCTAGTGCACATACATCCAAATTCAAATAAAATGAATTCAAACTAAAAATTATATGAATGCATTAAGGAAATAGTTCTCATAATGCAATAATTATTAAAACCAAGATAAACTTGACATGAATTTGATAAATAGTTAACAAGCATATATTAAATGAATTTACAATAGTGCAAAACTTCAAAAAACACATGCTTATCTGGATTAAGAATTGTCTCAAATTTTATTAAATGCAGGGCACAAATTAACGTCTATCTCTGACAATATTGTACAAGAATTAAAGATTTGATCAAAGCCTTTGAGTACATGAAATTATCAGAAAATTTCATGATAGCATGAAATTTTCAGTGTTAAAATACAACTCTTTTAATCTCCATAAGGCTGATCCAAACTAGCTAATTCTCTACAAAAATATTTCTCCCTATAGTAATGCAACAATCCCTCTCTTTGTAGAGAATTTCCTCCCCAAGTTTCAGATTTGGAACCCCCCTCGTCCATTCTACAAAATCCATATTTATAGTTACAACAAAAAATTAAAATGAGAGTGCTGCTGGTGTTGGCTGGATAAATCGATCTTGCGGACAAGACCAATCTCCATAGTATCAGAAGATAGTCTAGCAACAAACAGACAAATAAATATGTCTTTCTCTAGACATATACGATTTATAAATGAATACTGTAAAGGTGTTATGACCCTACCTTAGATACAACGCTTGTTCGTAGTAGCCATCCTTCAATCGTTCGAAAGAGTTACCTTTGAGGACCTGCAATCACAAACAAACAAACATTAAATAGCACCTGCATAGCAAATATCATAAATCATGTCTATTATAGTGATCAAGGAATCCATAAAATAAACCATGAACCAACATCTTATTGAGAAAAACAAACTTATTTGTATTAACTTTGAAGTAGAAGAACCTTACAACCTTTCAGCCTTGATGTTGAACAAGCTCTTCCTGGGGTCTGAAATAGGGATTTCCTTTACTTTGACAAGCCTTACACTCTTCCAAATGAGATCATAGAGGTATGTAATCTCTCCTCATAAAAACTCAACTAAGAAGACTAAGTTCCAACAGTATTTCACCTCAAAAATATTTAGCTTCTAACCTCTCTAGTAACCAGCCCAATGCTTCTTTTCAAAGTGCAGGGGAGGAGGTTAGAGGTCCACCCATGAATGGATAGAATCCTTCTTCAAAGGGATAAGCTCCTCACATCAAGGGGCTAGCTCCTTAAGGTATGGGATGCATGAACCTTAAGAGAGCGAACTTGCCACCTCAAGATTACTTCCAGAAGCTTCTAGAAATGACTGAAAGTGAGTTTTTAGAATATACTCGTGCCTTTTTAACTTTTACAAGGGTCCACACCCATAACACAGAGACAGAGTGATCATGTGCGCAGGAGACATGGCCATTAGGTGCGGGACCGCGGGTAATGCAAAGAGAAAGTGCGGAACCAAAGTTTTAGAGACTTTTGAGGGCTTTCTCTTATTTTCAAGGCTTGATATGAGGAATTGAGGCTTAAGACTTGCAAAGGAGGAAAGTATGAGTGGTAATGGACTCACATAGATTGTAGAATGTCAAGGTGACAATTTTTAGTGCAACAGTTGGAGAATAAATTTGCTCCAAGGAGTTTTAATTGGCCAAAATTCTTCTTTCTCTCTTGCTGGTGCAATTCCATTGTTCCAAGTCTTCTCTTATTCATCTCTTCGACTGCTCACCTACAAAAAACCAATCAAAATTCAGAAATTAAAACAAATTGGTGCACAAAATAGAAATCAAACCACTTGTCGACAAATTGTTAAATTAAAAATAAATTAAGATCTAAAGAAATTCTCGTGCTATGATGTTTTCATACATATCAGATCATCCTTGGGTATTGCTAGGAATGACTTATTGACAATAGTTTTCCAAAGCCAATAAAATTTGTCCAAATCAAAATAGAAAAACTATTTTTTGTTGCAAATTCGTCACTTTGTCTTCTACTGGATTTATGGGTGATTAAGTGATGAAATATGCTAAAATTAAATTTCCCATATTATTCTCCTCTATCTTAGGTTTCCAATGAGCTATTACAAACTTCATTTGATTGAATAAATCTTGAGACATGTCTTTTCGAAATTGGAGTGCCAAAAATATCAAAATTATAGAAAAATACATACCTAAACTAAAATTTAAGTAAAAATCTAATTCTAAATTAAATTAGAAAATTTTAATTAATTATTATTTTAATTTATTGATTATAAATTTAAACCATAATTACAATTAACTAAATTTTAATATAAGTTTATTTTATTTACGAATTATAATTTTTTATTTAAATTAATAGAATTAATTACTAAATATTAATTAATATTAAAACAAAAATAACACAAACATATTACATCAACGAACTACACCAAACCTCAACCTCATAATAATATATAACACAAAACATATTACACCAAACCTTAACGAATTAATATACCAACGTCTTACAACAAGCCCAGTGTTTGTAATATTAGGCATAGAGGTTTGTAATATCAGAGTTTAATAAAAGAAAGCTATGAGGTGAGCAAGGTCCCGAGTTTCCGATCGGGCCTCGGGAAAAGAAATCAGAGGTTTTGTTTTTTTTAAAGTTACGATATATAAATGTTCCGAGGTACCACGGTGAGGAGTAAAGAATGAGGGGATGTGTTTAGTAAGGAGGGTTTTGAGAGATTTGTCTTTTAGTGGACTCGGGAAAAAAACTCTGAGGTTCTTATTGAGTAGAGAAATATAGTGTAAAAGAGGAGTGGAGGGCTACGTGGAGTGGGATGTGGGATTCTTTCTCTTACATATAAATTACAATCATTTGTGTAAAGGTCTCGACATAAATAACTATAACCATATTTCAGGATTTCAAATCCTCTTAATTTTTTGAAATTGGGATTTTGAATAAATTTCTGAAATCCCCAAAACATATAATTTTAATTTTTATACAATTTGTTTGTGGAGATTTTATAGGATGTTAGAAAAATTAATTAATTAGAAAAATTAATTAATTAGAAAAAATTAATTAAAAATCAATATTTACAATTAATTTATAAAAATAAAAATAATATACAATTGTACATTTTTTAGCTTAGGGGGTAAAAATTAATCAATCTTCGGAAAACACCATTTGGAATCCATGCAACCAAATTAAGTGAAACAAGGAACAATGAAAATATAGCGAAAATTAAAACATAATGAAGTAATGAAAAGAAAAATCCGACGAAAATATTAAAAATATGATTTAACCAAAATTTATGAAAAGAGGTCCCCATTATTTGAAATAAATAAGTACAAAATGGGGGTGTTGAGTTTTCACCTCAACAAGTTCACAATGGTTTCTTGGTACAACAAGAAGCAAATATCTGTGGTGCTTAGCTTGGAAGAAGCAAAGTACATTGCTGCAAGTCAAGCAACATGTGAGGTGATCTGGATGAGAAAGATACGTGTTGGACTGTTTGGTCAGATGATGGATCCAACTATGATCTACTGTGATAATCAAAGTTGCATCAAGCTCTCTGAGTGATCCAGGTGGTTTTGAAAGGGTTCAATATTTAAATTATATAGATCCTAGCAACATTGACACTAGGTTATAGTGTTCGTCATTATGAACCCAAAGACATGAATGACACATCAATTGGAGTATGTATGACCATTTTATTACCATCTAAATTTTGGAAGTTATACAAGATGGTGGGACTCACTTTGCTTATGTGGCGATTAATTGGCCAATAGTTCACTGACACATGGAAATCCATTATTGATCTCCTTATCCCTACAAAAGTACAAAAAATATATATTATAAATCTCATATGAGACAAAATCCATATAATACAAAAAAATATTATAAAAAATATATAAAACAAAACTGTAATATAGTTTTATAACCATATTAAAACAAAAAAAAACACAAAGTATATCAAAAAATATGGTTATCTTAAAAAGTCAAACATGGAAAATCCAACAAATATGTCGAAAAGGCATGGTGGTTTATATATATATATATATATATATATATATATATATATATATATAAACAAACCATATGTTAAAATTTATAAAAACGAATGGATTTTTATTAACTATATATTAAATTTCAAGATGAAAAACAATTATATGTGAAATCTACGACTGCAGACAGAAGTATCTTCCCTAGGCCTGGTGAATTGACCTAGAATAATAGAAATACAAAGGGAATAATGTTTTCCTTAAAGTAAATAGATAACAGGATGAAGCCTACCTAGAATCTAGTGTATGCTTTGCTCATTCTTTGGCTTGAATGCTCCAATCCTAGCTCTGATTGCTATTAATAGAAGCTGCATAGTCAGATAACACAAGCCAAGGATCCACAAAATCTATGCAACATCATCTAATAACTTTATTCAATAGATCAATATATGAAAGCATAACATAATATATAAGAAAACAAAGAACTCTTTGCATTAGTAGAAATGGAGTGAGTTACAACCAAAACTAGGTGTTGATCATGTAGAAGAGCTCCTCCAAGTTGACTTGTCCTTTCCTTGTCACAAATTGCACTTCTAATCACCCTAATGCATGGAAATATATCTCTCATAACAACATCATAAGGATAGAATCACTCTCCAAAAGTCAACCCCTTTCCTATGGATGGCAGTAAATATATAGGTGAAGGAGGTATTTCATGAATTCTTATCCTTTTACCAATATGGGCTTAAGATCTACTCTTGATGGGAGGATGAGCTTAAGGGATAGGGGATGAAAACTCCAAGGCAGGATAGGATAGGATTTGAGACTTTTATCATAGATAAATGGTTACAACATATCTTGGAAGCTTCTAGAAGAAGAGGCTTTGGGATTCTCTCTCTTTTTCTTGAATTTCTAGAATCAATGCACCCTCAACATTAAGAAACCTATTGGTGATCAATGTAGGTGCATAGTGGAGAAAATTGGTAGTCAACATTGTCTAGTAAGTGGCCAAGGAGTGTTGGTACTTAAAATGACTCAAATAAGGTATTTTCAAGCAGAAACTCGGGAATTAGAATGAGTCATGCTTAGGGATTTGTGCAAGGATGATAAAAAGGAGATCAAAGGATGTTGATTGATCTAGTTGAAGGCCTATTGACCAGATGTGACAAAATGGCCTATAAAATATTCCCCCCTAAAGCGCAAAGTCATAAATGATAATTGATGATGGAAGTGCTTTACCTTATGACAAGTTGAGATCAAGAACAATCTGTGAGATCATCATCTGTTACAATACATTTACATCATGATATCTTTGTTGAGGGAGATATACCCATACTCAACACATAAGCTAACATAACATGTACAATGATCAAAAGAAACTTTCACAGATGAACAAAGGTGGACCTGTGAATGGATGAATGCTTGTATGATCATAGCCATCATACATTGTGATCTTGTATTACTCCTAAAATCGCAGCCCGGATGGATGAAACTAGATTCAGGGTCTTCTATCTCGTTCACATGACGAACCAATGTACGTGTCTAATCAATGAGCTAGAGTCGAACATGGTAGACACCATATGATTATTGATCAATGATTTAAGCCATTAAATAATCGAGAGAAACCAACGATGATGTTAATGGATCTCAAGGTACTCTAGTACAACTGTATGATGTGAATAAATGAGTTGATGTCAAACACTACACAAAATCTCTTGGTCGAATGTCAATGATGTAAACCTATCACTGAGGGCAAGGAAACTTGACATTGATGTATGCAAGAACCAAGGTACCAAGGGGTGTTTCTAAGTCAACTTCTTGGATAACGAGTTAACGTCGACAGGAAGCGACCCATTGCTGGAGGGCCTTGATGTATCCCTCATCAACGACACGAAACAGGTATGATGATTTGAGACAGAATGATCAGAGTGATATTGATATGGAACTGGATCAGGAATGGACGACATGGAATGAATACTTAAGAGTGTTGTAGAAAATGCTGACTGAATGAATTCTCTTGAACATAGCTATGACACTGAATGAATTTGGCAGCATTGACCCAAAATAAAAAATGGAGGCATTGAAACAGTAGGATAAACAAAAAAATAAGCAACCCAAAAACCACATAGATGAAGTGGAAGAGTGTCATGTTCAATAGTGACTTGCTGCCATTAGAAAATTGGAGTACCATGTTTTCCCAATTTCCCTAACCATACTGGTTAGTACCTCTTTATTTTTTAACAAGCTTGAGGAGGATAACATGTGCTTGATCTGTAAGTCTATCCTTCGGATGAATCCCTCTGAGAATATTTAGAAAACCCAGAGAAGGAGTGGTTCGGTCCCATCATGAATAATGATTATATCGTTATTTGATGCTTTAACGAGTCCAACGAAGGTGTAACTCGACATATTTTTCATGTTTAAAGAATTTTAAAAGAGGCGGAAAATAAAACTTCAGATGTTCCTTTTAATAGATAGTCTCTTAGGTCTGAAAATGAGGAAAATAATATCTAAGAGAACCTCTTAGCCATGTTCGACTAAGGTATTCATTTTTTGTAGTTAGTTTATCTCAGTTTAGAAAAGGGTTAAACTTATACTAAACACACGTCTTTTCATTTACTTTAATGAGTTCGAAAAGACAAGTGCTCGAAAATCTTTTTATATTTTGGGAGTTTGAAAAGAGATAAAAGAAAACTGTAGGGGGTTCCTTTTTCGTATGTTTATAGAGCCCAAAAAAGTGATAAAAGTGTCCTCCTTGGTCAAAATAATATGTTCAAAACATGAGAAAATATGTCAAACAACTGTCAACCAGCTCAAAACATAAAAAATAGGATTAAAATACCTGTTTCATGGTAAAAATAGGTTGTTTCTAGGTCAAAACATTGAATAGGAGTAAAATAATGGAAGAAACAACCATAAATATCCAAAATGACTATTCATATTTACCATTTCACATTTACCTTTAACAATGAGAGTTATGAGTATTTTTTCCCCTCGATCTTCTACAACTGATTGCACTCAATCCGGTGGATAGTTTCAAGTCTTGTCACCTCCAAGTAGGGGCAAATACCTTTCCATTTCAATTCGTGGTCCCATTTTATGATTATATGCCAATTTTAGGTATTTTTGAGGGCACTGGAGTTCAAAAACTCACCCTAGGACCAACGTAGGCCCAGACAGTTGAGAAGCGCATTGTACCTATGTGATGGTACACTGCAGGGAGGGGTCCAATGCTCATTCTCTCCTCTTGGGAGTGCATTGGGCACAAATCCCAAATTTTCCTGCTAGTTTCCCTTCAAAATTTTTTAGTTTTATTGCATGGAAAGGATCCTAATGAGTTTCCTCTTTATGTTTCAGCTCTTCATTAGCATAAATCACTAGTACAAAATGACTAATCAGTTACTAAAAAAACAACTAAAATTTACATATAAATGACCATTTTCCAGTCAATCACTAATAGTAGCCAATTTACAGTATCTTATAACGCGAACAACTTTTAGTCATTTTTAGCTTAGTCATTAACTGGTTTCCTCAATTTTACCATCTAGTAGTATATTTAGTCATAAATTTGGTCATTAATTAATTGGTTTTCTCGAGGATTCATATAGTAATATATTTTGTTATAAATTTGGTCATTAATTGTCGCAATTAATGACCAAATATATTACTATATGAATCCTCGAGAAAACCAATTAATTAATGACCAAAGAAATATGACCAAAATGTTGGTTGTGTTATAAGACACTTTAAATTAGCTAATAATAGTCATATATTTGCAAATTTTAGTCATTATTTAAAACCAATTAATGACCAAAGAAATATGACTAAATTTTAGTCATGTTATAAGATATTGTAAAATTAGCTACTAATAGTCGTATATATGAAAAATTTAGTCATCATTGAATAATAATTTTTTTATCATTTACAATAGTCATTTATTTTTTTTGGTATTTTCATATTCATTATATAAACGACTGATTTAGTAGTTTCTATTCATTTCATTTAATTTCATTCATAATCATTATAAATGACTAATTTAGTGAGATATTCATTTTATTCATGTTCATCATTAATTAATAAACTACTAATTTAGTAGTTTTAGATTGATTTTATGTGTTTATTATTAATCACCATAAATTAACTAGTATGATTTTGCGACTAAATTTTAAGAAAATGTCATACAATGTGCATGCTTATCTAATATGATAACACAAAGTTACATATGTTAATTACAAGATTAAATAATATCAAGTGCAATGAAAAATAATTTCAACGATATAAATTTTATTATATAAAATATCAAGTATTAGAATATGAGTTTCCAACTTAATATGGGTTGGGCTACAATTTACACATGAAATATTGTTTCATCATTTCAAAACATTATCACTATGTTGCCAAAGCATTGCAAGTGAATTCACCAACTCTGAAGGCTTGACCATCAGTTTCTATGAGTGTTTCTTATGCAAGACATTCTCTAAGGGTATCAGTAGACAGATTCTCTTCTCTCTCTCATTTTTCATTTGTCGTTTTAGTGTTATTGTTCTCCTCTTTCTTCAATTGTTTCTTCTTACTATCAATATTGAGTTCCTCTCCTAAATATGAAAGAATATACAATGTAGAGTATAAGACATGAAAGACGATGAATACTTGAATATAAAATAAAGTAGACTATAAAAGATTTATATGACATATACCTCAACATTCGATAGTGGCTACTATGTGGCTAGATGACCTATATAAACAAAGAAAATAAAATGTCACCATAGAAAATTGAATTGGAGAGGGGTTCATCATGCATGCTAGGATTTTTTGTGTGTGCACACATCATATTGCTCACTTCTAATTGTATAAAAAACAAAGAGTATGCACAATGACATGTAGTGACATGTGGGTGTCTATTTAACTAAATGATATGCTTAATTTTTTAATCCATTCCAATCCTACCATAATTATTTTAAGAGAGACAAGGACACAAGAAGGACTATCAATGAATGAAATTAGAGACTTTAGAATGCATCTCAATTGTACCTGAATGTAACGATAAGTATTTGTAGCTTCCTGATCACCGATGAGCATCAAATAACACTGTGAAAAATTCCTTGCATTATGATAATTTGGTTGCACTTGCACTAATCCTCTGTAGTAGTTCTTTGACTTGCCTATAAGTATAATTTTAGAAACAATCCTACTCCTGCAATTATTTCCTATATGGATCATCTTTGTCCCCCCCTACTGATAGTTATTTCTCAAGGAAATAGAATAGAACTCTCCAATTGCATCATTGCCTTTCAAAACAATGCTTGAGTATTTCCAGGTGATTGTTGAACCAATAACTACTCAGGTCCATGAAATCCTTGATTTGTCTCCATCGCACAAAACTCTTTTCATAATAAAATTATAAATCCCACATCTGCATTCCTCATCTTCGACATACCAATTATTTACAACAGAATACTTTATCATTGCTAGCTCGGTGCAATAGAGATCCACTACTATGGCATGGAGATGATTGGTGTTATAAAATGGTATAGTTCATCCTTCAATGTATGTCACATAACTCCTCTCACCTCAAATAAATCCTCTCATCTACAAAAATAAGAGTCCTCTCAAATGCCTAGTCTCCATCTCATCCATCTTGAGATAAGTGGATATTTCCATGGGTGACAAAGTGTGTTTGGAGATTTAATAGAAGGAGCTATCACTAAAAAAAAAAAATACAATGCAGCATAATAGTTGTCAGTAGGAGAAACAATCTTGCCAATCTACTTCCTAACTAGATAAAGATACTCATGAATTACCTCTTATAACGAACAAAAGATAACCTCAATTACCTATAAAGTCTACCTATGCATGGTAGTAATGAAAACACTGTTGAAAACAACATCTACAACAACGTTGGTCAATCTATTTTTCTAGTTAAGGGCATGCCCAACTTTTGAAAAGTATCAAGCAGGTCAAGTTCCACCTCATCCAGGCTCCTCTTCTTCTTCCACTCTTTATGTTTAGGTTAATAATAATACCAAAGGTCTTCAAAATTGATGGGTTGCTAAAATTTATTAGACCATTGAGTTCTTCCACTTTTAATCATTGTCTATAAGAATTGAATCTAAATTGCAAAAGTCGTTTAGGTTCCTTCTTTTTAGTTGAAATTAACCTAAGCTTTGGATAGTTATAAGGTTTAATGGATCTAAGTATATTCTACTTAAAACATAGTAACATGCTTTAAAAATGTGGGCATTGAGATCATAATCTAAGGATGAAACATAAAAGATTTTATGTTCATGATTGCAAGAAATCTTAATTTCATGTAACAAAGTTTGAGGAAGGTCTAGCATTTACATCATACTAGAAAATTTTCTTACATCACTTGAATCCTTTTAATTTTGGCATGATAGAGTCCATTACACATTCAATCAACCATTAAAAAAACGTGAAAAGAAAAAATAAAAATTCATGCATTATGACCCTAGAAAAGTTAGGGAGGATTGAACTGATCTGTACAATAAGGACATGCAAAATGCTTACTTGTCCATTGCATTTTGATGAATTGTTGGCCGCAATCAAGACCTTCATTGTCATAATCATTAAACCCTTTGTATAATAAGGACATGAAAAATTCTTACTTGTGCATTGTCTTTTGATGAATTGTTGGCCGCAATCAAGATCTCCGTCATAATCATTAAACTCTCAACTCTAGATCTACATCATAATCATTAAACTCTCAACTCTAGATAAAATTTATGATTTGATCATATAAACCCTCAAAATTATTTACCCATAAGAACATAGTTCTTCTTTAGTAAAAAGGAAGAATAGAGTCTAAATTCATAACCATGTACAAATTACCAAAATATCATAATCATTAAACCCTCAACTCTAGATAAAATTTATGCTTTGATCATATAAACCCTCAAAATTATTTACCCATAAGAACAAAAATCCTCTTAAGTAAAAAGGAAAAACAGAGCCCAAATTCATATCCATGTACAAATTACCAAAATATCGATGCCCAATGACCTTACCCTTATCAAAATCATTAAACCCTTAACTCTAGATAAAATTTATTCTTTGATCATATAAACCCTCGAAATTATTTACCCATACAAAAAAAATCCTCTTCAGTAAAAAGGAAGAACAGATTCCAAATTCATACTCATGTACAAATTATCAAAATATTATAAGCATTAAACCCTCAACTATAAGCTTTGATCATATAAACCCTCGAAATTATTTACCCATAAGAACAAAAATCCTCTTTAGTAAAAAGGAAGAACAAAGTCCAAATTCATACCCATGTACAAATTACCAGAATATCGATGCCCAATGACCTTTCCCTTATCAAAATCATTAAACCCTTGCTTTGATCATATAAACCCTCGAAATTATTTACCCATACAAACAAGAATCCTCTTTAGTAAAAAGTCCATGTACAAATTACCAAAATATCCACGTCCAATGACCTTGCCCTTATCAAAATCATTAAACCCTCAACTCTAGATAAAATTTATGCTTTGATTATATAAACCCTCGAAATTATTTACACATACAAACAAAAATCCTCTTTAGTAAAAAGGCCATGTACAAATTACCAAAATATCTATGCCCAATGACCTTGCCCTTATCAAAATCATTAAACCCTCAACTCTAGATAAAATTTATGTTTTGATCATATAAAGCATACCCATGTACAAATTACCAGAATATTGATGCCCAATGACCTTTCCCTTATCAAAATCATTAAACCCTTGTTTTGATCATATAAACCCTCAAAATTATTTACCCATACAAACAAAAATCCTCTTTAGTAAAAAGTCCATGTACAAATCACCAAAATATCCACGTCCAATGACCTTGCTCTTATCAAAATCATTAAACCCTCAACTCTAGATAACATTTATGCTTTGATCATATAAACCCTCGAAATTATTTACGCATACAAACAAAAATCCTCTTTAGTAAAAAGGCCATGTACAAATTACCAAAATATCGATGCCCAATGACCTTGCCCTTATCAAAATCATTAAACCCTCAACTCTATATAAAATTTATGTTTTGATCATATAAAGCATCGAAATTATTTACCCATACAAACAAAAATCCTCTTTAGTAAAAATGAAGAATATAGTCCAAATTCATAGCCATGTACAAATTACCAAAACATCCACGCCCAATGATCTTGCCCTTCCTCCATGTAATGTTGATGCTCTCGTAAGGTGTTTCCCATGCAAACTCTATCCGGGGTTTGAATCCCATGAAATATATGAAATCCATAGATCACGTTGATGGTATTACAAATCCTCTTTAGTAAAAATGAAGAATATAGTCCAAATTCATAGCCATGTACAAATTACCAAAATATCCACGCCCAATGATCTTGCCCTTCCTCCATGTAATGTTGATGCTCTTGTAAGGTGTTTCCCATGCAAACTCTATCTGGGGTTTGAATCCCATGAAATATATGAAATCCATAGATCACGTTGATGGTATTACAAATCCTCTTTAGTAAAAATGAAGAATATAGTCCAAATTCATAGCCATGTACAAATTACCAAAATATCCATGCCCATGTTAGAAAAATTTACAGCAGTGATTCTATATGCTTTAAGAATCTAAAATATGAAACTTTAGATGTCCAGGATTACCTCCAGCCATTGATGACGCTCCTGCTGCACAGTCCACTTGCTTCTTCACTTCAACAGCACTTCAGCTTCAATCCAAGCAAAATAAAATCACAGAAAATCTGAAGGCACTTCCAAGCTATGCTCTCTCAGCGAGATGGTGTAAACAACTAAAGGGGATTGAGATGCTAGCTTGGGGACCAATCAGATGAATTTATAGCCAAGATTCCATCAAGCTTCTAATGGCTATGTGTTAGCTGTTCCACAGATCAAGGTAGAGAATTCCAAATGGAGTAATGGACCACTTCAGAAGCTCCAACCAGAAAATTAATTAACTGCAGTTGATTTCCTTAATTTAAGGAAACTACTGCAATTGGTTTCCAAAAATTAAGGAAAGACTGCAGTTCAGTTCCATAACTGTAGGTTATAGTTGGAAGAACTTAATGGAGCTTAACAACCCAATGATCTTGCCCTTCCTCCATGTAATGTTGATGCTCTCGTAAGGTGTTTCCCATGCAAACTCTATCTGGGGTTTGAATCCCATGAAATATATGAAATCCATAGATCACGTTGATGGTATTACTTCTTCTGGAATTTCCATGCAAGGCAGAGAAAAATACAGTACTACAATGTGATGTTGTAATATGTGAATATTTTATTTGAACCAAGTGCTAAACTGGAAATGAAAAAGAAAAGAAATATTTATAATATAAAAAATAAAA
>APFE030092055.1:63359-95266 GCA_000404065.3 Pinus taeda
AACTGACATCGATCCATCAAAACTAAGGATGGGATGAGAGCAAGCAAATTGACTAATTATAATAGATTAAATATAGTGAATGTTTTTTTTTTTTAAGTTTTTCATTATTTTATTTTCGTTGACATGATTGATCCAAAATATAAGTTTAATATTTGACAACCAATTAAGTTTTTATAATCTAGATAAAAATTTTAACACAATACAATGTGATCAAATTTAAGAGAGTTGGGGAGGGGTTGGAGAGAGGGAGCGAGACGGTGAAAAAGTTGGAGGATAGAGAGAGAGAAGGATAGAGTGATGGGGAGGAGAGAGAGTGAGATGGGAGAGAGGGAGCGAGAGGAAGGAAGAGAGAGGAGAGAGAGAGATGGAGTTGGAGTGGGAGGGAGAGAGAGGAAAGAACAAAGACATAGAGAGATAGAGGTGGAGAGAGAGAGAGGAGTGAGAAGGGAGAGAGAGTGAGGGAGAGAGGAGAGGAGGGAAGAGAAAGAAGAGGAGAGGATAGAGATAGGGAAAGAAGGGGAAGGGAGAGAGATGGAGAAGGGCCGGGAGGGGAGAGATAGTGATAGAAGTTGGATGGATGAGGAAGAGGAGAGGGAGACTGATTTGGGGGGGAGAGATAGAGGGAGGTGGGAGATAAGGGATAGACAGGAAGGAAGATAGAGATGGAATTGGGGGGGGGGGGGGGGGGTGTTAGGAGAGGGAAGGAACAAGAAAAACATAGAGGGAGAAAGGTGGAGAGAGAAAGAGGGGGTGACAAGGGATTCATGGATAGAGAGTGAGGAAGAGAGGAGAGCAAGAGGGAATAGAGAGAAGGATATAGGTAGAGAGGGAGAGAAGGGGAAGAGAGGGAGAGAAGGGGAAGAGAGGGAGAGAGAGTGTGTGTATGTTTCAGGGGTGATATAGAGAGAGGGAATAATAAAGAAACACAAATACAAATATAGATATTATATAGTATTATATAACCAACATAGATCCATATTAACCCTATAACTATCAAGTGCTGAGAGGGATCCAATCTCTTAAGGTGAAAACATTTCCTCACGTTTTGCACTAGAAAAATAAGTTTGCACCTCGAGAGATTGGACCCCTCTTAATGCTTGAGAGATATGGGGTTAAGATGGATGTCGGTTAATATGAAATTAAAATAGTTTTTATTTGATATTATAGTCTTAAAAAATAATTTTTCCCTTTGAATTAATTTCAAATTAGAACTAGACCCAATTATATTCAATGAAATTAAAAATTATTAGAGATACATAGTGCAAAGTTGGCTCACATATACACCATGTGAGGATGAATAAGTGTTTAAGGAAGGATAACCTTTCAACCAATCTTTAACAACCTTTCAATCCCCTATCACTTGTAAGTTTATATTGCTTGACACAATTAATGACAACTGATTCATATTATTGTAGTACTTGTTAGGAAGTTGTATTTTTATTCTTAGAATAAATTAGTCAGTCATGTTAGTCATATTTAGTTGTATTACTTATTAGCTAGTCACATATTTTAACCCGCGAGTAAATTAGTCATTTATGTTAGTAGTTTCTAGTTCGATCACTTAAGATTGGTCATTTTTTGTAGTATTTCACTTAGAAACGCTGTGGTGACTAACTTTTTTAGTCACCTAGTCACTAATTGCTCATTTTCTACTATTGAATGGATTTTATCTGGAGAGAAAGAGAGCATGAAGAACATGATTTAAATGCATCTAATGATCATGCTACCATCCAGGCACTAAAAGATTGTGGATTGTTGAAATTCTTTTGGATTCCTGATATGAGGCAACATATGGAGCTATTAGCATATCTTGTTCGTGCATGGGATGTGCAAGCACATGCATTCAGATTTGGGGAATAATTAATCGAGATTATAGTAGAGGACATATATTTTTTGACCGGTTTATCCAAGGGATGTGCCCCCATCTCTCTCCTAGGTGGGAGAAGGGGTAGAAAAATGGTGAAAGATTATATCACTACTTACAACAGACCTTTACCCAAGCCAACTAGAGATGGAAAGATCAACATAAAAGATGTAACCCATTTTCCCTTAAGAACGATCGTATTCATCATTTCCAGATTGGCAGGTAGCTCAACACTTTATGTAGCTATCATATCATGCATGCACTACAGTGTGGAGTGTTTGGAGCTAACAATCTTCAACTGGAGTGAGGGAGTGTTGGCCAATATGAAAGAACAATTGTCTAAAGAAAGAGAGGGAAAGTTGAAAAACCTTGGATATAGTTCCATCTCAGTCTCTTTCACCCTAGATCATATTCCGTTAGTTCAGGCTCAACAGATTACACTTGAGCCCATTGATTTGAGGGTTTCATAGATGAGGGAGTGGATAGATCATATGCCTCAACATCCAGATCTGTCGGTGATCAGTTTCTGATCAGCCTTCTTTGGATGGATGCGTCATTATGGTCAATGATTATCTGTACGTAGGGATGGATTTCCATGACGAATCTAAGCTCATGCTTCCTTAGGGTGAGGTATGGGATGTTATAGGTAATATATTTCAACCATTTGAATTTTTGAAAGTTTTACATTTTTTTGTGTTTTTTATGTTTCTAAAACTTAAACTAGTGATTTGTCATGCATATATTGGGCTTGTTCAACCGATAGATGCTTCATATCTCCATCATGTAGGAGAACAATCACAAGTAGCAATATAAGTAGCATAGGTTGTTGCAGTAAGACGAGATGCTACAAGATCTAAATGTAGCTGAGATCCTAATAGAGGCAGAGCGCCACATGGAGGGGTTGACACATGGGATAGATGAGACTGTGATTGACTAGATTTTGATGTGACTTCAATAATACACCATCGGAGTGGCTAGCTATATTGGTTGGCTACTACGCAAGATAGCTCCTGCAGTGGTTTGTTATCATGAGCACTTTGATTAGTCTAGTTAGATATTTTCATGTAGTTTTGTATATGGGTTGTGTGGCCATATGTGTCTCAAGCACGAATTTTGTAAAACCAACTTTCATATATATATCTTCAATGTTTCCCTGTTCCTATTGCTTTCAATAATGTGATGTGTATTGAAATTTATTTACATTGGCTGCAAATGTCTATCTAAGATGATTAGCAAGCTCATCTGTCAATGTATTTATATTTCTAGAAATGTGTTCATATTTCATGAAATCAAAATGTCTTTCTAGAGGGTGGACCCTTAAAATGATATGCAAGATGGTAGGACTTCTAACCGAATAAAATTTAACAAGTTGTGGTACCACAAGTTGTGACTCAAGTTTGATGACTAGATGATATATACCATGTGAAATATCATCAAACAATAGCTCGACCACTGTGCTATACTCAGTGATGTTTTTGGTAGAGATAACAATACAAATCCCTTGTAGACTCACTAACTCGCCATTTGGAGAAAATATACCCACATTGCAAAGGATAGGTTTCCAGTACTATGAATAGCACCATTAGCATAACCAAAATATGGTTCAAGGGATGTCGACGTCTGCAAACCAAACGTAAAAGGAGGCAACAGAAGCCTTAGGAAACTCTAAAGAGACACACCGAAACACACTTAACACACCTATGGACAATATGTACACAATGTTACTACACATGAGATCAAGCATAGTAATTTTCTAGGTACAACCCATTCCTAGGTTGCGGCAGTTGAATTCCATCAAAATCGAATAAATCATAGGTCCATTTTGCAAGGACATGCTTGGAAATATATGGACCTAACCACATAGGTTGGAAGTTTCTTGACCCTAACTTATCATATTTGTGGTCATATAGAAGAACAAGGTCTCCTTCTGAGAAGACATGAAGTTGGACATTTTTGTCGTATTGCACCTTGATACGTCTTTTAGGAGCTTCATTAGCTATAGCAACATTAGTGTCTCATCCAATCAATTTAGATGTAAAATACATTCCTCTTCTACATAAGTGGTAGGAAGAAGTTCAAAAACTAGTTTTAGTGATGAAATCTCACATTCGATTGGAAGGATTGCTTCCAGACCATAAACCAACTGAAAGGGTGTAAATCGAGTAGCAGTCCTCATTGAGGTTCAATATGCCCATAAGGCAACGTAAAGGAGAAAATGCTAATCTGATTTATGGACCCCTACCATATGCTGAAGAATAGTTTTGAGAACGTTATTGATAGCCTCAACTTTTCCATTAGCCCAAGGATAGTAGGGAGTGGAACTTCCATGGAAGAGTTCCAACTTAGTAGTTAGTTCGGTCATCATATGATTATGGAAATGCTTTCCGTGATCCATAACTATGGCTTGCGGAACACCAAACCATGTGATAACATGATTGAAAAATAAATATGCAACCGTTTCTCCAACGTTGTTAAATGTAGGCATCGCCTCGACCAATTTAGTACAACAATCCACTACGACAATGATATAACCATGCCCCCCGGCCAAGTGAGGGTTACATGTCATGAAGTTGATACCCCATTTCTAAAATGATTTAATGGCGATAATGGGATGCATTGGAGAAAGCAGAGAACGAGTCTTACGATCATAAATTTGGCATGCATGACACTTCTAGACAATGAGAATACAATATCGAAAAATGGTAGGCCAAAAGTAACCAATGTGTAATATCTTCTATGCGGTAGCATAGTCAGATAAATGACTGCCACATTCCCCCAAGTGGCATTCATTAAGGAATTTCTCAGCCTCCTCATGCTTGAGGCACCTTCGTAAAATTGTATCATTACCACGTTGATAAAGAGTGTTGCCAATGATGATGTAATTATTGGCTTGGCATCAAATACGTCACTGCTCGGAGCGAGAGGTATTGGACCAGAAAGTCTGGGTTTGGAGATAAATCAGAATGTCTCCATACCATGGATCAGATGAAGAAATCAGAAACAATGACTCATTAGGGATAGAATTGTTAGATGTTGATTCAGAACCAGGGGAAGGAAGGTCACACATAAGCTCAGTGAAAACCAAGGATTTCTTTGACTTGTATTTGAATAATTCTAGGTCAAACTCTTAAAGGATGATGTTCCATGTAGAGTATTTCCTCCCCAACAATTGACATGACACAATGTATGTCATAGGGTTGAAATTTGAAACAATTGTAGTTTTCTAGAGCAAGATGGAATGGCGGAACCTTTGGATGACTTGAACAACTGCCAAAGCCAACTTTTCTATATGGGTATACCTCATCTTTGTATCACTGATATTTTGACTCAGATAATATATGGAGTATTATGTCCCTATAATATATCCTTGGACAAATACCATTTCTATAGTAGAAATGGCAACATTGAGATACCGGAAATAGTCGCACTGGTAATAAGGGGGATATAATAGAGATGCCCAAACTAGTACATCTTTTAGGCCCTCAAACGCTTTCTGATTTGTGTTATCCAAATGGAAGGGAACCCTTTTCTTATGTAGGAGAGTAAATCCTTTGGCCAACTCAATGTAATTAGGGATGAACCACCATAGGAAGTTATCTTTCCCTTAAAGTCGTTGAAGCTGAATGAGCGAAGAAGGTGCAGGCAAGTCGACGATTACATATACTTTCAGAGAATCAATATGAATTTTTTGTTTTGAAATAATCAAACCAAGAAGATGACTGGAACTAATGCAGAACACATATTTGTGTGGATTCAGTCAAATATTACAGTGTCTAGACTGTAAAAAAATCATCCTAAGATGCTTTGGGTGATCAACCCGATACTTAGAATGGGTAGGGAGATCATCCAAATAAGGCTACACAATGTGTTTAATATCATGAAAAGCATAATCCATTTCTCGTTGAAATGTGGCCCCAATATTCTTCATACCAATGAGAGTTTCCAATAGGAAAACGTACCCCAGGGACAAATAAATGCATTCTTGGGTTGATCTTCTAGGAGAATGTTGATTTCATTATATCTAGAGAAACCATCCATGAATGAAAAGCTTTAAAAACCGATGTAGTCATAAAAAATATGGCTGATGAACGGGGTTGGGTAATTTTCCTTTGGACAAGCGTGATTCATATCCTGATAATTGATGCATACACGGATTATGTCATGTTTCTTCATGATAGGGATAATAATTGACACCCAATCAATGAGAGGAAAGGGGTAGATGAAACCAACACGAAGGAGTTTTTCTTTATCGTGACAACCTTCTTTGGATGGAGGTGCTACCAGACTTATTTAGCATCATGATACATTTTAATCTCATGCACTACTATATTTGGGTTGATACCTGGAATTTTTTCATAGGTCCAGGAAAATACATCACAAAACTCATGAAATAGGGCTTTATAGGTCTCAATATCAGATGGAGAATAAGACGCACCAATGTGTAGATTTTTGACAGCACCCAGTTTAACAGAGATATCAAGAGGTATTGTCTCTTTGATATTCGAGAGATTCTTCTGAGAACCGACTTCATGGATATAAATAGAATTCGTAAAATACTCGACATCATTGTGAAGATACATATCACTAATATTATCCTCAATGGAATTTGGTAAGAAGGAACGATGGTGATGATCATCCCATGACACATATTCTGGAATCATGATCTCCATGACACTCTCACCGATAGAGAATACATGAGAGAATGGATCAGAAAACGTGCCATAATCCAATTATCGATCGACCCAATTGATCAAAGAGAAGGTATGAGCCACACAACTGAATAGATACCTTTGTAATCAAGTTCAATCGGGCTAAGAGACATGCGGTAGCCAAAACTATGGATGTTAGTCTCATCTAGTACAACCCATGAATTAGTGGGGATAGTGGAAGTTGATATCATATTGATATAAGCAACCAAAGATGAGATGTTAGGAAGAGGAGGAGGAGGAATCGAAAAGGTTGCCATGAGCAAGTAATCCTTCAATAATCCAACCTCAACATGCTGATAAGAATGTAGATTTTCCCCTACAAGCAGGACACTTCTAGTAACATGAGATTCATAGGTGAAAAAGGTGAGTTGTTCAATGGCCACAATCCCACCCTTATGAGGAAAGGAAATCATACGGAAATAACTCGAAACGATTGTGGCCATAACATAAACCCACATGTGACCCTATAGAATATTATAATCAAGAGGTCCGTTAATAACTTCCACTTCTATGGGTACAAATTTTCCCTCTAATTCTACTTGTAAGGAATTCAAAATACCATAAGGCTTGCTTGTTCTCCCATCAAAAGCTTTCAATGTGGTAGGTGACTGACTCAGCCGCGGGGAACCAATCTCTTTCCAGCAAGACATAAACATGATGCAGGTCGAGGCTCCCTCATCAACAATATAATGATGAATTTTCTTACCATAGATGACAACCTGAATGATAAAATCAAATTGAGCTGGAAGGCGAGGGTTATAGTTTTCATGTCTGAAAACAACTAGGTTGGAATCCAAAGGATCCACACACTCGATTGCCAAATGCAGTGTCTTTTTTTAGGCGGGGAATTTTTGCAACACCTCGAGGGTTGACATTACTGATGAAGACTGAGCCAAGTCCTCAACTACGTTATAATTTTTAGCAGCCTGGGAACGAGGGTTTAAAGAAGACTTATGAACAATTTCGTTCGGAGGCTTGATAGTTAACTCTATAGGAATCATGGGTAGAGGAGGATCAGATGGGGGTGATGCTGAACTACTAGGTTGATCAATATCCTAACCATTTGAAGGATTCACATTACCATAGTTCTTGTTTTGAGTAGCCACCATAACATCAGATTTATGCTTCATGGAGGAAAGAATTAAAACCGTGTTAGAGGAAGATGGGTCTCAAGCAACCATATGAGTCTCCTGATTGGGAAATGGGTCAATCAACATAGTGGGAGAAGTGGATGATTTCAAAAACTGATTCACTTCCTCTTGGTGAGGACGATCATGAGTAAAGTTCCCCTCATTGCAAATCAAACATGGGTAACAAGGCTTTCATTTCTCCTTAGAGAAATTATTTGTTTTTTTATCTTATGATGAACAATATTTCTTCTTTTTAACTTTTCCTTTCTTCTTGCTTCCTGGTTTCTATAGATATTTTCCTTTATTAGATGAAACAACATTTATCTCAAAAAATGAAGTCCTAGGAGGATTAGATGAAGAGTTTTGGACAGAAATAGCGAGATCAACGGCAAATGGTTTGCTCACTATTTGTGAATTGGAAGAACCAATGATGCCATCAACGTCTTGAGATTATTTACTAGGAGTGGCAGGAACAACATTCGAAGGTCTCAGAGCATCTTGTATATTTTTATAGAGTGTGCTAGATTAGGTATAGATGAGCTGCAAATACTGAGCATGAGAAATTACATGCTCTTCAGTCATGACTCTACCTTTGGCTACATCCTCTGTGATAGATGGCAATAGGGATTTAATGAACCATTCTGCTAATAATTGATCTAGAACATAGGTATTAACCAACAAGAAACAACACCGCCATTCATGAATGTGATTAGAAATGTGAGTGGCTTTAGTTTGTTTCAATTTGGTCATAAGTTCCATTATAGCTTCATATTGGATGGGTAACTGGAAATGTGTAAGGAAGGAAGTAGCCAAGGAATTGAAATCATAAAACAAAGCTCTAGTCAACTCAATGTACCATTTAGTTTCTGTACCTGTAAGATTACATTGGAAAAGAAATAATCGTATGGAATCGTCATTACGACAGTTCGAAGAACACCACAGATGATACATCATGACATGGGTTGACATGTATTCTCTAGGATCCCCATTGAACTTTGGATATTAGAAGGAAATTTGGTGGGAATTATCAGCCACCAAGGTAAATGAGTGATGGGATCATTGGTAAGTCGAGTCAAATATGGAAATTCGAGAGTCACTACAAAAGGTAACTACTAGTTAAAATCCAATGGAGGATAGCCTGGATAAGGAGGAATATATTGGGAAAAGAAGTACATGTGTTCCTAGATATGGAGGGTTCTGATAAAGAGGAACTTGCATACCAAAATAAGGAGGATTCTGGTAACAAGCATACACGTAACCTTGTTGACCAGCTCTGGGATAACCCTACAAAGGATGGAATGGTTGGGTTTGGATATGTTGGCCTTGAAAAGGAACTTGAGGAACACCCTGATAAGGTCTATACTGTTTCCTTGCGAGATTTTGCATCATCCCAACATAAGGTGGGTTCGATTGGGGTTGTACCATACCATACACATTCTATCCTATCGAAATTTGAGGAGTACCTTTCCCAAGCGGTTGAGACTATAAGGTACCTTGTAAAAGATGGGTAAGTGGAACATGAGGGGTACCAGATACTAATAGAATAGGTTGAGATGTAACAAAAACCTTTAAAGGCTGACTTACATGTATTTGAACTTGTTGAGTTACAAATGTATGGGTAGGAATTTGAGATGAAGACGACATAGGTTGAGGATTCAACAATTGGTCCTAAAATGAATCAGGTTGGATAGGAAAAGCAGGTTTCCAAACATTGGAAACCATCCCAGGACAAGGAGGATTATAGTAAGGTTGATTACCAATTTGAGGTATACCAACAATAGGTTTCCCCACTGCATAAGAGGAGGGGATGATGGAGGTAACTACAATCTAGATGGAGGGAACCCAACATAAGAAGAGCTAAGTTGTTGAAGATAACATTGACCACTAACATAAGGGCTAGCTTGTTGTTCAACTATAGGTGTAGGTCGAGGAGAAGGAGAAGGTTGTGTAGCATTCATAAGGTAAGTGACAGATGGGATTCCTAAATGGATGACATGGGAGAGGTCTAACGACTAGAAGCTGCACCAGAGAAGGTACCAGATAAAAACTGATAGAGAGGTGGGACGGATGGGCCACCATGTAGATGTGACTCTGGTGATGTTGCAAACATGGATGAGGAAGCAAAATTTGATTTCTTATCAATAGTGGTGGACATGGGTTGGGAAGTCAAATCAGATTCAGTCATGGTTAGCAATCCCAATGAAGATTGCTACGAGAAATCCACGAGTGAGTCCAATGAATCAGGTAAAGGATTTTGTGCTAGAGCCTAAAGAGAATGAAGAGGATCATTTTGATAAAAATGGAGTCCACTCCAATAGAAAAGAGTAGAGGGTTGAGGCTCTTCTTATAGGATCTCTTCATCACTCACAAGTCTATATGGAAGAGGTTCACCGTCGAGTCCAAGACATATGGTTGGAGGTTTTGTCTAAGACAAAGGAAGAGAAGGGGATGAACCTAAAGTAATAGGTGAGGATGGCTGATATTCCTTAAGTTATAAAACCTTAGTAAGTAAAGTATATGACTAAGGAAATTCAGGTTCAATAACCTTAGGGAATAAGGTTTCAGGATCCTTTGTTTTGATTATGTCAGATTCACCGTCAAAAGTAGATGTAATCTTGGGCTCACTACTAAAAAGGAAAGATGATTCTAGTTGATCAGATTTAGAAAGAGGACCAAAAGTAGTTCCCAAGTTTATCAATTCGGTATTTTATGTCATCTTATGCTTCTGACGATGGACAAGAGTAGCCTATGGTGGAATTGGAGGCTTATTTTTCATTCTACGTGAATGATAGAGTGGGGGATTTTGTTCTTCCACGTTGGATAATAAATTTTAGAAATTAACACAAAAATAAACCAAAAGGAGGGTAAACTAGGCATAAAGGACACCAAGCAACCGTGAACTGCAATATACACCTTGGAGAACTAAGGACTTAACGTATGTGTAGGAAATCTCCCCGAATGTTTTGTTTGGTGTATCATGGTACATAAGGTAGATGACTCGGTTACCTATGGTGAGGATAGCAACCTATAGGGGACTTCCAAAATATACTAGAGGGTACGTGGAAGTGCAGTCTGTAGTAATGATTCTGAATGCATAACTGTTCAATGAGAGCATTCCCATATACTTTACGTGCGTGGAGCACTGTCCAATATACCCAAAGGTACATGGAGAACGATCTTATACACTCACATACATGGAAAGAGATTTCACCCCTAGAATACAATGCTAACAAACAACGGCAACTCCTATGTTTAACGACATCAGAACACATCTCTAGTTTAGACCTCTAAATGTTTGCGTTAATGTTACAAATTTGCCTTAGGTTGATTCAATAAATTTTACTGTTCATCTTCAATTAAGGTTCAGTTTTTGGGTTCATCGTGAATTTCACCTGAATATCCTCAAAGGAAAACTAGCAAAAGGAAATGGAATCTTTCTAATTCAATGAAAATAAATTTAAGGAAGGGAAGAGATGAAGAGTATGCAACAAACAATATGTAGCAAAAAATGTGCAAAATGAAATTCCCTTTTCAATGCATTTGTTCTAATTTTAATGCACACACAAAACCCTAAATGCCAATGCAAAGATTTTTCTTTTCAAGTTACTTAATTTTCAAAAATGAAGAAAACTAAGTTACAAAGTCTAATCATTGATTCAAATAAGCTTTTCAGAATGATGGATAGAACACCAATTCATCTAAGCACTCAATGATCAAACAAAATCAGTTTGAAAATGACCTAATGATAAGAACAAAGGAAAATATTTAAATAAATCCTCACCAAAGGTACTAAAACAAAAGCAAACCAAATGGAGGCTTCAGAGGTACCACAAGACACTCATAGACTCAAGGAAGATCAACTAGAACAAGGTTGATCAGAGAGAAAATCAAGGCAAAGGAAAACATGTGCATGAAAAAGGGCCAATGTAGGTGTAAAGGAGGCACCAGTTCTATGGAACACAGGAAAAAAATAAGGCTCAATTGGGGTGCAATGCTCTGTCAAAGGGCTAGAGGGTGTGTTGGTTTAGGGATACAAAGTTATGAGACAATGATTGCACTTGAGACTCAATGAAAGGTCTTCCTAGGTTTGTTATTGATTGAATAATACTGTAAAGGTCTGGATAAGAGGTAAGACAAGCACAATGGACAAAGGAAACGCTAAAGGAATACACCATTCCCTAGTATGGTCACCAATTTGTTATGCAGAATCTATGCTTGCGAACAAAAATATCTTCCCTAGGCCTCGTGGATTGACCTAGAACAACATAAAGACAAAGGGACTAATGTTTTCCTTAAAGTAAATAGAGAACAAGATGAAGCCTACTTGGAATTCGTTGTATGCTTCATTCCTTTGACTTGAATGCTCCAATCCTAGCTTTGGTCACTATTATTAGAACCTACACAATCAGATAACACAAGCCAAGGATCCACGAAATCTATGCAACATCATCTAATCACCTTATTCAACAGATCAACATGGTATTGAAATATATGAAATAATAACATCATATATAGGAAAAAAATAACCCTTTGCATTAATAGAAATGGAGTGAGTTACAACAAAAATAGGTGTTGATCCTGTAGAAGAGCTCCTCCAATTTGACTTGTCCTTTCCTTGTCACAAAGTGCACCTCTAATCTCCCTAATGCATGGAAATATATCTCTCACAACAACATCACAAGGGTAGAATCACTCTCCAAAAGCCAACCCCTTTCTATGGATGGCAGTAAATATATAGGTGAAGGACTTAGTTCATGAATTCTTATCCTTTTACCAATCTGGGCTTGAGATCCACTCTTGATAGGAGGATGAGCTCAAGGGATAAGGAATGAAAACTCCAAGGTAGGATAGAATAGGATTCAAGAATTTTATATGAGGTAAATGGTTACAACAAATCTTGGAAGCTTCTGGAAGAAGAGGCTTCAAGATTCTCTCTCATTTTATCGAATTTCTAGAATCAACGCACCCCCAACACTGAGCAACTTGTTGGTGATCAACGCAGGTGCAGAGTGGAGAAACCTGGTAGTCAACGCCGTCCAGTAAGAGGCTAGGGAGTGTTGGTCCTTAAAATGACTGAAACAAGGTGTTTTCAAGTAGAAATACAGGGATTAGAATGAGTCATGCTTAGGGATTTGTGCAAGGATGATGAAAAGGAGGTCAAAGGATGTTGATTGATGCAGTTGAAGGCCTATTGACAAGATGTGAAAAAATGGCCTATAACACCAATGGGGGAGGATTTTTATGGCATGTTTGATACAATGTATATGCCATATATTAAATTGCAATCGTGGCCCCAAAACCTTTAAACAATCAATGGCTTCACATGGTCACATTTCAAAACAGTTTGAAGTTTGTGTAATGACAATATTTGTTTTATATATGTCAAAACTTAACATAAGCGAAGTTTGAAATAGAAACCCGCTGAAATGAAAGCTCTATGCCATTGCGAACAAACCCACCAGCCGACAGAACCTTTGTAGGTCCGCTGGCCTAACCTTATAAAAGGTCATCCTCATTGCTACAGATGGAGGGGTGGCGGAGGCCGAGTGCACTGGAACAACACTGAGACAGAACTAAGTCAGATCAAAATTGCAATTCAGGATGTTAGAACCTTGACCAAAGGTGGAACCTTTATTTTGTGGAATTTTGAATCCGGAATCATGAGTTATAGGAATTTTGGAAGAATATTTTAGATTCTTTAGAGCCCGAATTTTGATGGTGTCCAAAATATGACAACTTTATACTCAGATTACTCAGAATTTTTCCAGGAGTATGATGGTGTATATAGTTTTTTGATATGAGCAATAGATTTTCTGGAGACAAAATGTTGATGGAGGAACCATGAAGGTGGTACCTTGATGTAGGAATTTGCATGGAATTTGAAAAATTCCCTAGAGGCCCAAAATTGAAAGTCTCAGAACCATTCCAACTTTATGCTCATTTTTCTCAGTTTTTCGCAAGGAGCGTTATGCTTTGATTAGTTTCATCATCTGAGCAACCAAATTTCAGTAAGCTCATAGAAGAGAATTTTTGAGATTCTCTGGAAGCCCAAATTTGACCAAATCATAAAGGGGTGAAGTTTACTGTCTTTTTTCATAATTTTTCATCATGAATTCAACTGTGTAGTATGTTTCTTTAATAGAGGTATGAATTTTTAGGCCACCCCTGGAAGTGGAGGTATAAGATGCACTGATGCCATGCCTTCTTTTGACTTTTTTTTAGATGATTATTTGATGTTGAGATCCTTGTTTTCCATTTGGTTGGAGGATCCTTGTATGCCACTTTATGTGAGAGTTTGATATATTTCCGTGTTGAAGGAGAGTTTATATGAGTGAGAGTTCTTGATAGATGAATGTCTCATGGAGAGACATGACACTCTAGTTAAGGGAATTCTTCCTTATATTGAAAAAGAACACATCATGTATTCATCATCATCTTGCATCACTTAATGAAGCGGCGTCCCCCCTCTTAACACTGGTCCTGAAGACGTAACTCACACTAGGTGAACTCCATTATCAAGTTGTGTGTGTTCTTTGATTTGATGGTCGTATTTATGTTTCCTCTTCTTTAAAAGTACGCACATGTGGTTTTCATAATTTTTTCACATGCAATTCTCCTAACATCACATAAGTAAAAGATATTTGTTAATTATGGTAGCTAAGAGAATTTAGATTAAATTTGGTATCAGAGTAGTCTTCTTGTTGATGTGAATTGTGAGTGTGAATGATAACCAGAGATTGAACGTGTAATAAGAAGGAAAATGAAGGATCACAAAGATATCTACGAGGACCTCCTAAGGATGACACCCATGGTAGACATAATGTATGGAGATTATGAGGAGAAAATGGAAAAAGAGGAACAAGAGAAAGAGAGAGGAGTGTTTGATGCTCCATCTCCATCTTCGAGTGAATATTATTCCTCTTCATCTTCTTCTCATTATTCAAATGAAGAGATCAATGAGATCCTTCAAGAAGAGAATGTTGAATTTAAGAGACTTCTACAAGAGGAAGAAGAGGAGAAGTAGAGATTGCAGCTTCAATTATGAGCCACGAAAGAGACCTTGGAAAATTTGAAGTTCAATGGAGGCTTAGTGAAGCCACCATCACCTGCTTGAGAATCAATAACTGAGGTAAACAATGTTGATAGTTCTTCATTTTCATTTTCACATGATGTTATTTTTGTTGGAAGCCTTGAGTTATCCATTTCAGGAATTGGCATGAGACTCCTTACCAACATGGGATATAAAGGAGGATGACTTGGGGTTAATGGCCAAGGAATGACTCAACCATTAGAGGTTGTACAAAGACCTCAATTTGCATGATTGGGATCCATTGAAGGAGAGTGTTAGAAGGTAGCAGAAGCTTCCAAGCCATTGTTGAAACCATCGAGGAAAGAGGATGATGGGAACACATCACAATCCTCCCATGATAGTGCACTTTGTAGAGGAAGAGCTAAGGAAAGTTTTCATCGTTGGGATTACACTAGAGGCAACAAAGAGAGGTATAAAAGGTCTCATTATAATAATGTTCATTTTGGTTACAAGCACATTGTTAAGGATGAACAAAATTTGTGGCATAAAAACCATATAGTTTTTGTGGCTTGTATAACCATGCGGTTGCCTAGTGCCAAAATAGAATGGTAGCAAGAAAGAAGACAATAAGTGAAAGGATTTCTACACATTAGGGAAGGAAGAAGGTTAGATAGGTTTGGAGGAAGAATTTGTTTTGTAGTCATTGCAACATAGATAGAAATCAGAGAGCCACATGTTGGAGGCTCCATCCAGAATAATGTCTCAAGGACAAAGTGCTCGTGCAAAAACTAGTTGGTGAAGTTGTTCAACAAGTGAAACAACTCCAAAATGATGACCCATTCACTTTGATGAGCGAGAGATGGTTTCATTAGAGATATTAGCTTGTCATGATCACATTTTGTAAATCACATGTTGCAAAATGATTGCAAAAGTGATGATGTGTTTTCCATCACTTACGAAAAACAACATGATGATGTTTTTGGCCTTTTGTTGATAGTTGGGGTATTGGTTTCCTTTATGATTCTGATGTAAACTTGACCAAAGAGTGTGTTATAAACTCTTTGCAAGTATGGGGTTTTACTTGGGTCATGTTTGGTATTGTAAGAGAACATGTATTGTACTACATGATACAAGTTTGCATAAGACACTTGTGTCAGTTGATCACTTATGGCTCCGAAGAACAAAGGTGAAGGAGAATGAAGTGTGATCTATTACGACACTTGTTGTGTAGATAAGGCAGTACAACAAACAAATTGTAGAGAGGATTCATGACTTTGGAGGACCAAAAGTTCCTCAGTTGGGAGGAATGATTGATGCGGCTCTAGAAATGTTTGATTTTGAAATTATCTGGATCCCAACAATATTAGCACTAGGTTATAATGTTTGTCATTATAGATCCAACTACGCAAGCGACACCTCAATTGGAGTTCTATGCCCATTTTATTACCATCAAAAGTTTGGAAGTTATACAAGATGGTAGGACCCGCTTTGTTTCTATGGCTACTAATTAGCCAATAGTCCATTGACACATGACACTCCAACATTAGCCTCTTTATCTATTCAAGAAAAAAAAACATATTATAAAATTCATATGAGACAAAATCCAAATAATAATAATATATATATATGAACGAACAAAACCATAATCTAATTATTATAAACCTATTAAAAAAAACAACAACCCATATAACAAAATATGGTTATCTTCAAAAGTCAAATATAGAAAATCCAACGAATATGTCAAAAAGGAATGGTGGTGATATATATGGTGGTTATATATATATATAATATATATATATATATATATATATATATATAATTCATTTAAAAATGAAATCAACGAAGGAGGATTTTTATGGCATGTTTGTTACAATGTATATGCCATGTATTAAATTACAACGGTATTCCCAAAACCTTTTAACAATTGCCGGCTTCACATGGTCACAATTAAAAAATGTTCGGGGTTTATGTAACAACAATATTTGTTTTATATATGTCAAAACATAACTAAGAGGGTTTGAATCGACAACACGCTAAAAAGAATGCTCTATTAAATGGAGTGAACCAATCTGTAGGCCAGTTGAACCTTGGTAGATCTGTCAACCTAGCTCTATAAAATGCCATCCTCATTGCCACAGAAGGAGGGTTGGCAGAGGTCGAGTGGATTGGAACAACGCCACGATGGAAGTAAGTCAGAGCGGAATCACAAGCTGCGATGTTAGAACCTTGACCAGACAGCAGAACCTTCATCTTGTGGAATTTTGAATACGGAACCATAAGTTAGAGGAATTTTCGAAGAATCTTAGATTTTTTGGAGTTTGAATTTTGACGGTGTCTATGCCAACTTTATGCGCAGATTAATCAAAATTTCGTTAGGATTTTCACCGTATAAACGGTTTTTTTATTTACTCCGGGGAAGAGAGAAAATGTTCAGGGGAACTATGAAGGTGGGTCGTTGATGTAAGAATCTACATGGAATCTAAAAATTTTTGTAGAGATTTAAAATTGAAAGTTTTAGAACTATGCTGAGTTTATATTTATTTTTCTCAGTTTTTTTGCAAGGAATGTGATGAAGTGATTGGTTTATTCATTTGAGAGTCCAAATTTTAGTGATCCCACATAAGAGAATCTTTGAAGAATCTTTTAGATTCCTCGGGAGCCCAAATTTGACCGATTTAGAAAGGGGTCAAGTTTATAGTCATATTTCATGATTTTTCGCCAAGAATTCAACCATGCAATCCATTTATTTAGCATAGGTGTGAATTTTCAGCGCATCCCCAAAAGTGGAGGTATAAGATACACTGGTGCCATGTCTTTTTTTGACTTTTTTCTGAGATGATGATTTGATGTTGAGATCCTTGTTTGCCATCTTGTTGGAGGATCCTTGTATGCCATTTTATGTGAGAGTTTGATATTTTGTCATACTAAAGGAGAGCTTATATGAGTGATATTTCTTGATAGATAAACGTCTCGTGGAGAGACATGTCACTCTGTTTAAGGGAGTTCTTCCTTGTATTGACAAAGAACATATCATGTATTCATCATCATCTTGTATCACTTAATGAAGAGGCCTCCCCACTCTTGACATTGGACCCAAAGACGTAACCCACACTAGGTGAACTTCATTATCAAGTTCTCTGTGTTCTTTGATTTGATGGTTGTTTTTATGTTTCTTCTTCTTGAAAAGTACACGCAAGTGTTTTTTCATACTCTTTCACATGTAATTCTGCTAACATCACATAAGTAAAGGATCTTGGTTAATATTGTAGCTAAGATATTTCAAATCACTGAGAATCTTGTATTTCACGATCAATCCAAACATATAGATATATGATATCACCATTTATGGGACTGTGTGCAGAGACAGATAATGTTGCTACAATACATTCTGTCAGAGGAACAAGATGCTAACATTTTGACAAAAGCCTTGTTAAGAGGGAAGTTCGAGTTCCACAGGTGAAGGATAGGGGTGGTTGATAATCTCTTTCTTGTTGAGAGGGAGTGTTGAAAAATGCAGCAACAAATTCTCAATTTGATTTTGCCTTGATTAAATTGAAAAAAATTGAATTTCCATATCAACGGACAACTTGGATGCAGTTAACTTGTGTGACATGGCTTGTGTCACTCGGTTTACTCGGTAAATTTGAGTTGGAGGAGTTAGAGTTTAATTAATCATGTGTGATTGCTAATTTGTAGCAATCAAAGTCAGTTATCTCAAGTTGCTTTTAGTTAAACTAGTTCTAACTGTTGGAGGAACTAATGGAAGGTTAGTTGTGCAGTGGGACTTTAATCAAAATCGTTGACCATCAAATTAACTGATCAATCAACCCAAAATATCTAGTGCATGCGGATTATTCAAGGTCCCCAGTTGTAGTGGAGATTCTAAAATAGTGTAACATCAATTGTAGACTAGTCTGGAGTGTACAAGTGTTGCATGTAGTGAATTGTGCAATCCATTTTGGAGAAATTCCTAAATAATAAGGGTTTAATTTCTTAAAGAATTCTGCAAGCAAATAGGGGCTCAAGCAAAGACAAAAATTGACTAATTCTAGGTCAACGCTTGTTAATGAGCAGAGAGATAGATTATTCACTTATAGGTTGTGCTCAACCGAGGAAAGCAATTGTAATACATCTATGTTCATCATATTAATGCAACTAGGCATTGGGGTTTTTAGCAGATTATTTTTCCTAGAAAAACTATTGTGTGCATGTGTGTTATTTCTTATTGCATCTCTAATATTTTTGTTCTAAATTGTGAATTAACTTCCACAGAGCATTAGAGTAGGTCTGTGTCTTATAATTTTGATTAAAACTTCATGAGAAATTACAAATACACCGTAATTTCTACCTCATCCAAAAAAGAATGATCCAAGTTTTGAACATGATGTAATAATTCCCTAGTTTCATGCACGATGGAACGATTTTCATAAAGGCTTCTCTTAATTATATGTCAACCCATTTTTTTAGGCTTCCCCATTTCTCAGTTGATCCAAATCGTAAAAAAATTAATTAGAATTTTAGCCAAACTTTTATTCATTGATTTCTAATAGCAAAAATGAAGTTTGTTACGAAGGAATTTTGTAATATAACTAGATGCAAATATTCAAAAAAATTGATTACAATTTTTATTGAGTTACTATATCATTGAATAATAAGCATTGAAAGGATGTTTTTCGTTACTCTATAGTGAAGTAGTGCTTCCCACCTTGCCATAAATATTGATAAATTGTATCTTTAATTCAATATAAACATAGATAAAAGTCACCATGTGGTGGGTTCTCCCTATGAATTTAATTTAATGGGTTCTAAATCACTCATTATAATTAATTTTAGCAAAATTATGGTGACTATTTAATGTAAGGTGGACTAGAGACAAAATGTTTATTATTATTAAATAAGCCCATGAAACTTAGCATTTAATAAATGTAATAAGAACTCATTATATAACAACATAGTCGACATTTTCTTATGATTAGAGTATTCTAGTTAATTATAAATAAGGATGGAATCATCCTTATGAATTATGAATTATATATTGAAATATCATTGTATTAGAGTGTAACTCATCGGATATTTCTCTCTTTAAAGAGGCAAGTAAGAGTTGATATTTCCATAAAAGGATCATCCTACCTTAAGGGTTTTCATATTAAATAAAGTGTTAAGCATATTTTATATATCATATTGATTGAATATTAAGAACTAAGGATCACAATAAGTGGTATCAAAGTTATTTCTTGTGTAAAAAAGGGAAGAATTTATCTTTGATTTTTTTTTTTGTGATTTTTCAAGAAGGAAAATATGGTTGTGAAACATAGATATGCTTTTGAATCATTCTATGTAGAATATGAAGAAACAAATTATAGATTTAAATTTCTCTATAAGAAAATGTGATTTCAAAGAAAAAAATCCCAAATAAAAGTTTGGAAGTGAATATATTGTAAATTTGAAATTAGCTATTTTAGTGTTCTTTATGACGAAGGCAAGTATTGCAAAAAATATATATTTTGAATGAAACTATAGATTGTAGGTAGACTATCAAATTTGGTAGTGTCATTTGGGAATTGATTTCATAATAGAGATTCAAAGACGTGTCACATAAATTATACCCATTTCAAGTTGTGGCCTTAAACTCCTTATGTGAAATTCTTGCATCATAAGTATATATTTATTAATGAACCCAATTATAAAAATATCAATGCATTTATAAGCAATAAGTCATACTAGTTATTCTAATCCAAATTAAGGAGTTAGGACCTTGTAAAGTTCGTAACCTCAAAATCCTAACAAGCCAAGGAATGACTATGATGAGAAATGTGGAGGATTGAGTAAGACCATTAAAAAATGAGTAATACATGTTCCAAATATGTAAATATATTAAGAATATTTGTCTCATTGGTGTGACATATCCATTCATTAGAGGAGAATTAAAAAGAGACATATATTCCCAATGTGATTTAGAGGAAGCTTGTGGTTAATGGTATATGAATAGTTATCATTTATGGGAAGACAACTACTTTTAATTTCTATTTTATAACCACATTCCTTCATAATAAGTGAACATCATTGAGGAAAGTCAAAAGTAGGCTATGACTACCTATTTTTAGTGTGCATATTCTCTAGTGCTAGTGTTCCTTCTAGATCCACAATTTACTTTTAATGTTGATGGTCTTTTTAATATGGATGGTACTATTTATTTGGATCCACATGAACATGATAATCATTTGGAACAAAAAACTCAATGATTTCTTCATATTTGATGTTTTCATTTGTGATATGCATGATCATTAGCACATGGAACAATGGCTTATGGATGAAATTCTGGGACTACGTCAACGTTAGAGCTTACAATTGTACATGGGATCCTAGCCTACAGATGATATTATTGGACTATTTCATCATCGGGGCCAACATGTGTATGTGGCACCTTAGTTTCCTAGACCACTTCATTGTTATGGTCATCACCCATACATATAACCATGGTTTATCATTATACATTGTCATTGCGAATGTTTAGGGAAATACTTTTGAAAGAAGGTGAGTAGTGGGATCTTCCTTAGGGGTGTAAGAAGTGTTCAAGGGCTTATTAAAGTTAATAATAGTGTAGTTATGTTGGTAATTTAATTTGAGGTGGACTAGGTCCAATATATTTATTATTATTAAATAGGTTCACTAGGTAGTTAACACTGAATAAATGTATTGTGGCCTTAAGTTAAAGAAGCCCTACTAAATAGTTAACATTCAATTAGATTAGGGTTTTCTCATTAGCTATAAAGAAGGATGGAGATCTCCTTGGGAATCATGTATTGGAATGTTATTGTATTGGAGCTTTAGCTCAATATGAGGTTTTTGCCTCAAAGAGATAGTGAACATGAGTTGATCCTTCCATAAAATGATCATTATATGGTGTTTCCCTACCCTAATAATTTTATATTCGTTGAATTTCAAGGGATTTTCTATCATATTCTTGGTTATATCTCTTATTATTCATCTTTGGAATCAAGGAACATAACGCCATTAGCACTAGAAGAAGTAGAGCTAATAAACTTACTAGTGAAGTGTTTAAAGTATCAAACCTTGCCGCAAAACATGAGTAAAATTACCTTTGAAGGCAACATAAACATATTGATAACTATATTTTTTTCCCAAGTTTTCACATTAGCGAGTAGTGTTTTGAAAAAGAAAATGTGTACATTTGGTAATAGAAAAAAAATCTAATATTTGAAAGAAGGTTATCATCATATTCGGGGGCCTAATTTCACTAATCTCTTCTCCCATTGGTATTTCACCCCTTCTTGAGATTTAAGAGATCTTTCTATCTCTAAAATGGAAGATGACAAGTGTGAGATTTTATAATTCTTGGAAATAATGAGGAAGCTATAGAGGAAAAAAAAATTGGTTTTCATTAACCACATAACCAACACAATGGTTAGGGTACCTCTCAAATCCTTAGACTATAATGAAAAAGAGGGGGAGTTAATTGTATGAGGCTTCTCTATCTGTAGCGCTCAAAATGCATGACCTAGATGGTAAAAGTGGTAAAAAAAGGGCCATTTTCATCTCCACCATGTAATGTGGGCTTAATGATCCAGAATTATGCAAGAATAAAACATTATACAAATATAAACATAAACACAAAGATGCAACAAAATAAAACTTCATTTCATTAATATCAAGAACTGAGATATGCTTACATATAGAATGGAAATAAATGAACTCAAGCGATGGTAGCTTATCTCTGAGGAGGGATGTGGCGGATACATGCCTCTGAACTGTGTTACAATGAGGCTCAAAGGCCTATTTATTATTGAGAAACAATGGAAAACTCCAAACATCCAAAAACCTAACCATAGGAGATGAAGTGCCAAAACTATGGGCCCCATTGGGGTAAATTGGTACATCAATTTCCCGGGGTGATAACTTTGGCATACAATCTCCGTTTGATGTGCACGATACGTCATTAGAAATATATATCCGAGGAATATAAATTTCAACTAAAAAAATTAGTCAAACGCTCATGTTTTCTTGTTAAAAAAAAATGTCGTTTAGGGTCTCAAAACGGCCTGGAAATTTAGGACTCGAAAAATTGCCAAAAATAGTAAACTGTGCTACAATTAAGGAAACTAAATAACTGAAAGAAATAATGGTGGGGGTCCAAGTGGAATAGGAAGGTGGCCATCAATATCCACTGGATCAGTCCTCCCCTATTAGGAAGAAATGAAACGCATCCTCAATGCGATGGGGAAACTTCTATTGAACTTGGTCCCTAGTGAGCCACTTGCCTTGGTGCAAGAGTTGGCCAACTTTGAAAAATTGATACAATTGGATCTTCTAATGGAAAGTGTTCTTGATCTGTGTGTCCATGATCCTATCCGTTTTGGCCTGTTCGAAGCAGCTTGGGTTGAGCTCTATTGGTGTCAATTGCTCAACAATGTCTAATGTGTCTAGCAATGGGGAAAGTATGGTTACAACTGATCCACATTGAATACTAAATGTAGGCCAAGGAATGGTGGAATGATGAGCTTGAAATCATTGTACCCTATAGTCTGATTCATGGTGTAAGGTCCATATTAGAGTGGGCGAAGCTTGTGGTAGGCCCCAACAAGGTGCTCTTTCTACAAACATAACCAAACTTTATCGCCCACCTAGCACTCAATGCTAGTCATGCCGTTGTTTGTACTTAGCATTTTCTCTGTAAAATATGTCATGTACCTACTAGCGGATGTGATGAATACACTTAATGAAGTTGTTAGCTTTATCGACTTCAGACTAGACATGAGCTAAATATTCCTGAGTAGCTACAAGTGGTATGACAACATTAATGGGACATAGTGGCTAGAATCCCAGTCACCCTGAAAGGGGTTGTGTCTAGTTGAGTTGTGGAGAGCTTCATTGTAGCTGTGTTGGACATAGGGGAGGCTTTCGTCACATGTGCGTGGATGCTTCAAGTTGTACATGGCACAGGATATGCATGATCATCCTATTGACAACCTATGTCTGACCATTAGTTTGGAGGTGGAAGGCCATGAATTAGTAAGCTTGGTATCTAAAAACGACCATAGAATTTACCAAAATGCACTTAGGAACATTCTGTCCGGATCTGATATAATGGACTGTGATATCCAAAAGTGTACCCACACTCATTCAAAGAAGAGTTTGGCAGTGATTTTTGCTGTGATACTCTTCTTGCAAGATGTCAGAATGACCATCTTGGAGAATATGTCGATGACCACGAAAATGAAGTCATTTCCATTCTTGGTAGAAGGAAGGGTTGACATGTAATTTTACTTGTACCTTGAAGGGAGTGGTGCCTCTAGAGTGGCTTCTAGATGAAGATGTGTCACTTTTGGGTATTCGCCAAAGGATCTGGGCAAAGTTGTCCATCATCGCATTCATTTGTCACTCGAGATTTTCTTTGAGAAATATTTTGAAGGGATCTCCTACTCCATCGTATTTATTTTCTTCCGCCATGGGAGGTCGTCAGGGTTTGTGAGGCTGGTCTTGCAAAGGTTCAACTAGTTCGAGCCCTCACTCCTCATACCTTGACCTTGTTGGGGACATGCAAAGAAAAAAAGAGATAGAGTAGACCAATCTGATACCACTAATACATAATTATGCAGGAACACAACAGAATACAAATATAAACATAAGCACATAGATGCAACAAATATAAAACTTCATTTCATTAATATCAAGAACTGAAATATGCTTGCATATATAATGAAAATAAACTAGCTTGGGTGATGGTAGCTTATCTCTGAGAAGAGATGTGGCGGCGGCGGCTACATATCTCTAAACTGTGTTACAATGAGGCTCGAAGGCCTATTTATTATTGAGAAACAATTGAAAACCCTAAACATCCAAAAACCTAACCCTAGGAGATGAAGCACCAAAAATATGGGCCCCATTGGGGTAAATTGGTAAATCAATTTCCCAGGGTCATAGCTTTGACATGGGATCTCTGTTTGACACACATGACACCTCAGAAGTATATATATGAGGACTATAAATTTCAACTGAAAATGAGAGTCTTTCAAAAAAAAAATGTTGTTTAGGGCCTCAAAATGGCTCTAGAAGTTTAAGACCCAAAAAAATTCCAAAAATAGTAAACTGTGCTACAATTAAGGAAATTGAAAAAATGAAAGAAGCAATGGTGGGGGTCTAAATGGAATAGACAAGTGGGCACCAATATCCACATGGATAACTTAATTATCCACACGAAGATGACATTTATTAGGACGTTATTATATTAGGTTAACATGTCATTGTAATGTATAGTTTCAAAAACATATTCATTTTTTTCTTCTAAAACCAAATAAATATAATATGTTATCATATCATAGTAAACTCAATCACTCAAGGAAGAGGATCATCAAGTGAAGTAGATTTTAAATTAATGGGAGGAGTTTACTACAAAACACATGGATCCATTGTGACACCGACTTGACAAATTTGCAATACTAGACAAAGTGTTTGATAATTTAAATCACTAATGAATAATATTTAAATTTCCTACAAAGAACTATCTAATACCTAAAGCATTTAATAAATTTGGGGTGAATTTCCAATTAACTTTGTAATAATTCCTATTGAAGATGGACATGATAAATAGAGCATACATAAAAAATTCTTAACTCATTCCATACCCTTATAAATAGATACAACATTATTTAAAATTAAATAACTTTCTGTAAAATTTATGTGCTTAATATTAACTATCTTTGGCATAATGTACTTAATTCATACAGCTTGGCCCCCCAACAAGGGAATAATTATAGGTATATTGGAGTGGGAATAATTGTGACCCCCTTCTTCCGGGTCTCAAGTTTATAAAAAGAATTACTCAACAAACAAACAAAAAACATTCTTATTGGCTACTAGTTATTTTGCTTCTATTCATTCCACAATATGATTATTTTTTTAATAGAAATTCAATTAAAATAATTTAACATTTAATAGAAATGTAATTCAAATAATTTAGCAATGAAAATCAACAAGAATATATCTGTCTATGGTGGCTCAGTTGTGGTGCTCTTGTTGGGACCACCCTACTGAATATGCCACCTTGCCAACTAGGAAAGTATATTTGACTTCCTAGCCCATGGAACCTTCATACATTCCCTAGCCCTCCAATCCCAAGTGCAAATGCAACCATATTATGTTTTAAATAAATCCCTCACTCTTTGTCCCACTCCAAACCTTTCCTCCAAGATATTTGTAAAAATAAAACTCCCATAAGAATCCCCCAAGATGAAATCCTCCCCTCTCATCATGCTCTCTGTGAAAATGATAAGTCTCCTTCTTCCCAAAATTCTCCCACTGTTATGCCTCCTCCTGAGTAAATACCACTTACCCCCATTATGTTACCAACTACCTCCATCCCTCTCCTCAAGCCCCTCCCTCTTTTCTCTTATCCTCAAATTAATTCAAAGGAACCACCATGGCGAGGCCCATAAGGAATAAATAATAAAATATTAATGACAAAAAATAATAATATTTTATCATGTCACTCAACCTTATGGATTCATAAGATTCCTATCAATTTAAACATTAAATAATCACATTAAAATATAATTTATTAATTATAAGTAAGGATTAAAGGTTAAGTTACAAGCACTAATCAAGATTAACTATTAAGAAAGATTAAGGATAACCATAATCTTGAACAATAATCAAGATTTAGGTTAATAATTTCTTATTCAATAATCAATCTTAATGGTTACTTAATCATCTAGAATAATAGGCTACACTGTACCAGTGTATTCTGAAGGCATTTAACACACAACCAATAATACACTCACTTAGCCATATTAAACACACACAGAAAATTAACAGACAATAATCAAAGCAGCAACACACAAAATACAAATTGGCGGAAACGGTAGAGAGCCATCATGTGGTCTCTCATGCTCATATATTTCTCTCTCTTATTCAAATAATTAATAATGCATTTAAATACATGAGCAAGTGGTCTTAGTGTGTCTATCTTAGACTCACTTGGTTGAGACAATTTCTCAACTACACACTAACTTAGGAGAATTAGTTGGAGAGAATCTCTCCTCCTAACTAAACTCCCTAGTTTGAGGAACTAACTCTCATGATTTAATTTAATTAATTATTTTATTTGGATTTAGAATTGTTTTTAATAAGAGAGTGAGGCTAACATTCCCCCCCCTCAATGATAAATCCAAAAAGAACAAGGAGCCATATTTCAAGTTCTCAAGTTGCCCCTTAAAAATCATTTGTGTGAAAAAAACCACCAAATCTAGAAGTTAAAGAAACTACAATATGAAGAGACTATGAGTCAGCTACATGACTGATTCATCTCTGAATGACGCTTGACAACTCCATCATGTGCCAAGCCGCAAAAGGATCCAACTGCCCTTTGCTTGAAAACAACATCCGGTGTCCACTGACACAATTTGATGAATGCCCACTGGTGTATTTGCTGATGATTATCGCCCACTGGCTGAATATGTCGAAAAACAACTTAATATTTCTTTTTCTATGATGAAAGTTGCTCACTGCTGCTTGTTTGTTGGTCGTTCACTAAGGAATTTGCTGATGCTCACTGCTGATGAAAAATGCCCGTTGGATGATGAAGATGCCCATTAGCTGATGAAGATGCCCATTGGTTGCTTCGTTGATGTTGTTTAGAATTTCAATATGACAACCACTTGTCAATTTCAATGACATTTTCCCCCCTTTGTGAGATGAAAGGAGAGGCAATCTTGTCCAAATGATATCGGAACTCTGAACTCCCCCCCTTCAGGTGTAGGAGTGTTTCACTAGTGTACTCCCCCATTCAACTGCATGAGAGTACCTTCTTCATTTTTACTGTGGGTTGCATTGTGTGTGAGTGAATGCGATTGTAAAACTTATACAGTCTTTGGCTATGGATGACCATTCCCAGGGGGAAATCCATGAATAATCTATCTTCAATTTGGCTGACTGTTGTTGTTTGCTGCATTTCTCTGATGAATGACTTGAGTTGCCACAATGGTGGCAAGGATGAAGATCAAAACACTGATCTTCCAGATGACCAGTTCTTTGACAATGAGAACATTTTAGTTTGTCTGCAACTAGAGTTTGCATGCATTTTTATTTGTTTGCACTTTTAGTTTGTGTGCATTGACGTCTCTTTGCAACTTGCAGCGAACTTGTTGAGGTGATATGTTCAAGTAATTTGGCATCGATGAATTGAATGGGCTTTGAATAATCAGGGATATGTAAGTTGTCGTCATCTTTGACATATCCTAAGGTGTGTTGATTTCGATTACTTTTGATTTCTTCCCATGGCTTGATGATGGGATTGGAAGAAAGTTGCACTGGAACAACTTCAACACTTGAATTTGGTTGGATGAATGAATTCAAATGAACGACTGTATTTGGATTGGTCAAAGACTTAGAAGCAACATGCTTCTATTCTCTGCAGTTGTGACTCGAGTTGAAGGTACTCAATCATTTCATGTGCATGTTGAAGATGCATTTGAATGTCAGCAAGAGTGGTTTTGCTGATATGCACCATGTCATTGGTTGATGATAACATTAAATTGTGAAGAATTTGAGACAGTTGAATGTGTGTCACCATGTTGTCTTGCTTACTTTGAAGTCAAGATCACTTAGTGTAGAAGTCGTGCTTGAAAATTGCGCACTTGAGTTGATCACTGAAATGACAAGCTCACTTGTACTGTTTGCTGATTGTTGATGTTGTTAAACACTTGCTTGAACTGTTGATTTCACACTCGCTTGATGACGATCGCTTTGAAAGAAATGGTATGAATGATTTAATGAACTTTATACAAGCTCACTTGGTGTGCATTGAACTATCGCACTTGATTTGATTACTTGACACGCTCGCTTGATCTTAGTGTGCTTGCTGTAGACACATGCTTGTTTTGATGCTCACTTGAAGATGAGAAGTCACACTTGTTTTCTTTGTTTGTTTTTACTTGAAATACTTGTTTTCTTGATTGTTTTTAATGACATGCTCGCTTGTTGATGATTGTTGTACTTGCTTTAATTACTTGTTGTCTTGAACTCTTGTTTAATTACTGCACTTAGTGATACACTGAATGTGATGAAAAATGATGGGTGTCAAACACTGTCAAAAATGCACCCAAATGAAAAATGACAAGTTCAATGTTCAAGTAACAACTGACTTGACTTAATGATGCATCTTAACAAATCAAATGAGGGTGTTTTGTATTGAGCTTATTAAAAAATGGTACAAGTGCAATTTGCCAAAAAATTGTTGTTGAATTGCTGCAAAAAAATTGTTGATGTAGATGACAGCTTGATTGGATGGTGATGTAGAAATGTCTTGACTTGAAATGCTTGATTTTGTAGTGTCCTTAACTTGATTTCTTTGATTACATAATGTGAAATGTGCTTGCTTGAAAGATTGTCTTATCAAGTTGATGATGTGATGCTTTGTGCTTGTGTACTTATGTGCATATTGTTTTGTTTAAGCATAATAAAGAGAGTGTTTTACAAATTCAAATTCAAATCGTGCAAACACGTTCATGACAGAGAGTGTACCTATGATCCCCTTATTCAATTTCGGGCGGATCTAGGATACAAGTACCCAAAATAAATGTCTTTATTAATTACTAGAGTACATCATCTTTTGCTTTAAAAAATGTGATCATGGAGTCTTCTCAAATAATGAGAATCTCTCACTTCCAAATTCTGGAAGCAAATTATTTTCAAAAATTTCCACACTAACTCAATCGCTCCAAATTACATATATGGCTTCCTCTAAAAAATTCCACTTATCACTCCATTACAAAATTATCTCGCTATTATAAATCTTTTAAAAAATTTGGAACACATCTCGCTCAACAGTGAATTTGTCAAGTAGATGGATGATTTAGGATTCTAGAAGGATATCATCCTCCTCCGACCATTGGCAATGGAGTGGAGGTCCAATATGCTTCCACTGCTTGATTTGATCCTAGGTGAGATATTCTAGTCCAGATGCCACCTCTGATCTGATTCCTCAGACTTTACCGAAATCTACTGAAATTTGGACGAATTGAATTTAGCTGAAGGCAAGAGCACGTGGGGCATTGAAGGGTGTGCTAAATATTTTATAGATTTGCACATTGAATCCCAAGTTTCTATCAGACCCATAGACCAATGATATTTGAAGAAATTTTATCTTGAATCAAACCTGACCTTTATGGGGATATTAGTTGGACCGAGTGTCATCGGGAAAACTAGTGTCCATTAAGAGCTGCTAGTCCTGACGGGTAGCTATCTTAGAAACAAACAAACTAAAGTCACTTGTGTTTTCCTTTATGAGAAGTAGATGAGAGAGAAGCAGAGAGTACCAACCTCAGTCTTTCGCTTGGCTCCTTGCTTTTTTCCTCTCCCCTTTGACAGATCTTTGCCGCTCCTTCCTCGCTTGTCCCACTTCAAAGAACACCTGTATAGTCAAAGAAGCATAATACCATCAAAGCATATAGATATACAATCATAAGCAATACATGATCAGATATATATTGACCACAAAAATGCATATATCAACTCAGACATACAAGAATGTGGAGGAAAAATCAAATAGCTTTATTGATAGAAAGAATAGAAGAGAGGATTACAACCCATTGATCTGACCCAGCGTCATCCTCCCAGCATGAAAGCCCTTCTTCACCTCATGAAAAGCTTAGATCACCCAACACTATGATGTTCCACAAAGAAACCAACAACACTTCCTTACAAAATACAAGACTCCAGCCTTTGGATCTCTGGGATAAGGGATCCATATATAGATGTTTGTAGGTGGGTGAGTCAGCTTATGGGATTTTTATTAGTGTCCTCTCTTTGATATTTCTCAATTCCACTTGGAGATTTCATGATCTCTTACTCATCCCTGGGTGAATTCAGAGAGGCAAGTGTCACAAGAGAAGTTTCTGGAAAATTTCATGATCATCCACCTTGCAAACTGTCTCTGCCATTTGTCTACTCTCGCTCATCGCACCCTATAGAAGGGATTTCCAGTATGCATCGCACTTTTTGCATGTGGCAGGTGAGATGCATTGTACCCTTAGCACTGAGCAGTCTGTATGGTCCAGTTTTGACCAGTTTTGAGCAGTTTTTCATGGAGAACTTCTAGGAGATGATGTAATTCGCTGACTTGCTCCTTTAGGGTATAAAGCAACACTTTTATGGACTTAGAAGCCCTTGGTTTACAGACATATGTGATTGGGGTTGCAGTGCCCAAATATGTCTATAATAGTTGCCCCCTAAAGCATGAGGTTGTAAATCTTTTTGATGTTGGGTGAAATGCTTTATCATGAGGATTCGAGGTTTTTCAAACTAGAAGGCGACCTGTAATAAGATACAATACAATACATTATCTTCATAATATTTTCATGATCTAGCTAAGGCAGGAATTCCCATGCTCAGATTTATAAATTCATTCTCATGTACATAGGACAGACAACCGTCTGTGTGGCAGATTGATGATTCTAGTAGAGCCATCATCCTTTGGCTTGGATGATTGTATGTGTAGCAATGATGTACATTTGATGTCTTTATTTTCCTAAATATATCGTAGCTCAGATGGATGAAACTAGATCCGGGGTCTTCAAAACTCATTCAATCTTTGCCCGAAGTACAAGTCGATCCATGTGAAAAGATGTTCTGGAGTCGAACATGGAAAGACATCGCTTGATTACGAGCCAATGATGTAAGTTGTTAACAGGCGCGAGAGGAATCACCGATAATAATGATGACCCTCAAGGTACAACAATACAATTCACGTGATGTGAAAATGGTACTTGGCTTCAAACACCATACAAAATATTTCAGTCGAAGGCGATTGATGTAAACCTGTCGCCGGAAGTGAGAAACTTGCCATGGAGGCATGCAAGCTTCAAAGTACTGAAAGGGTTATTCTTAGGTCAACTTCTTGGATAATGAGCTAATGTCGACAAGAAGTGACCCATCGTAGGAGGGCATTAATGAATCCCACATCTATGACATGAAACAGAGCAAATGATTTTGTGGAGGTGAAAATGATTTGACGATACAGGGTTCAGGGTGGCGGTCATGAAAGAATGAAGGGTGAAGGTATTGCAGCTAATGAGACACAAGCTGGGTTGGTGAATTCTCTGAGCGACTTCTCTTGAACATATCGGCGACAATGAAATGGATTGGTAGCGTTAACCCCA
>APFE030092055.1:95286-123306 GCA_000404065.3 Pinus taeda
CAACCCGACTCAATCATGGTGATGGAGTGAAAGTGTCATGTTCAAGAGTGACTTGCTACCAATAAAGTTTCTTCAAGTTTTCTTCCCAATTTTTCCCCAGTCATTGCTGACCAGTACCTCTTTATCTTTGTCAAGCTTGAGGAGGATAACATATGCTTTTTTTAAAATTTTCCATTCAGGCAAACCCATTGCTATGTTTTAACGGGCCTAGCGATAGTGAAACTCATCCTTGTCTGCATGGACAAGTTTGTCGCTATTGGTTTTAATGAGTTTAACGACAAAGATAACTCGGTACTTTTTCAATTTTAGAGAGTCTGAAAAGGGACGGAAAGAAAACTCCATGATTCCTTTTTCTTCATGTAATCCCTTAAGTCTGAAAAAGTGTAAAATAATACTAAAGGGATGACTTTTCGATAGTTTCAACGAGTCGAATAAGACAAGCGCTCGATCTTTTTGTGTAATAATCCCTCAGGTCCAAAAAAGGTTAAAATCTAGAGGAGGGATAACACTTTTGATCATTTTAACGAGATGGAGAGGCCAATTTCTCAGCAATCTTTTCATATTTTACGAGTCAGATGAAAAGAGCTTAAAGCAGACTCGTTTTTTGAGGAACGAGTGATATTTTTAGGTAGCAGCTGGTTCCAAGTAAAGTTTGGAACTTTCCAATCACGACAGTGCAAAGAAGATGGCTAATAGAATCACTCGTCGCAGCTGTTCCTCAAAAGGGTAAACAATCAAATGGAGGCGTATGATCAGCTAAAACAGAGTGGAGGTGATGGTAAGAACACGACCAAGGCTCAAGAGCTCATGATAATGCAATCACAATGGTTATTTACCAAAGGTAGGTTCATTTTTTAATGAGCTTAAACTCTGGTGGAACATATGCTCATTGCTAGGTTTATTTTTTAACGAGCTTGAACTTTGCGTAAAACTGCTCGTGTCAGTTGTATAATAAGGATGTCTCATCGATAGGTTCATTTTTTAGGGAGCTTGCACCATTCGAAACTTTTCTCCGGATGCCTTTCGCATGCAAGCTAGGAATAACCAACTATTGTCCTAGGAGTTAATTAACTACCGGTGCTAGGTAGGAAAACTCTTCCTTTACTTTGTTGATGCCATTTGGCCCCTGCAAAGGTGAATGGTTCATCTGAACAATCACCTAACCTACATAGTTGAAGTCAGCAAAAACTATGGAGTTAGCATTACACTGGTCGCTTTTCACTTGCGTACAAAAAGGTTTACATGCCCCCAGGTATAACGAAGTAGAGTTTCCAGGTTACCCTTCAATTTGCAGATAAAACACTTGCTCTATCTGGAAAGGCATACCTTCTAACGGAGGTATCTTATTCCAGTCTAATCCCATTTCCTAAATGGACGGGTGTGTCAGACTAGTCATTTTCCTACGCGAAACCCACCTTATACCTGGGGTTTTCCTACTGAAGTAGACCAGGGTTTATGCCCCCTGGGTTTCAATCACAATCACCAAATCACTCGTGCTCATCAGGTGGACAGACTGGAGATTGATGAGACATTCCTTGCGCAAAAAGACCAGTTAGGTATGGAATTTGACTATTAGCTATGTGTGATCCGGGGAATGAAAGCTGGTCTATGAGCTGGACCACTCTGCCTTCATGCGGAAAACGCATCACTCGAAAGAGTGAGGAGACAATGGCTCCCATGCTATAAATGTAGTCACGCCCAAGGAGTAGATTGTAATCTAAAGGTCCTTGGACTACCATTACATTCAGGTAGACAATTTTCCCTCTCAAATTTATACGCAAACTTGGAAGGATCCCTCACGGTCGACTGTTTCCTTTGTCGAAGCCTGTCAGATTTCGCATCTCAGGTAGAAGCGATGGTGAACCAAGCACTTTCCAAGCAATTGAGGAAAGGATACTCACAGAAGGCCCTTCATCTATGATAGTATCGACCATGACCATTCTGTAAGCTTGTACTATGATTCAGAATGGTACATTAGATGGTAGACGGGGTTTGCCTAGTAGATTCCAATCAAAGGAAACGACTAGGTTGCTTGGAGGTGGGACCGAATAAATGGCCGGGTACGACCCCAACGAATTTCCTTCCTGCAGCAAAGGAACAGGTAGATTTCCCCAATGTTCATCGGAGTCTGTGTTTACGAAAATAATTTGAATGGTGTCACTCTCATTCTCTTTGGTGACTGTATCATCTGAAGGTGGACCTTCTGAAGACAAGACTAGGTCAACTGCCATCTCGACCTATTGACTTTGGTCCGATGTGGACTCAGAGGGTTTATCTTCAATGATAGATGCTTCGACCGACCACAAATTTGTGTCAGTCAGATTTTCAACTAGCGATGGACTCGGCAAGAGTTTCTTGTATCTAGGAGGAAGTCGTAGCAGTGAAGCAGGACGGTTATCCAAGACTCTCTTAGCTTTGTCTAGGAAGGGACAACGGTGGATGGCATGATTGTCTTCACATAGTCTACAAGGAAATTTATATCCTCCTTTCTGTCCATTGACTTCGCTTTCACTAGTTGACTGTGTACTCTCAACATGATCGTCAGAGGTTAATGACACCAGATTGTGCAAACGAGGAGACAACTCCCTTAAGATCTGTGGGATGCAAGGACAATATCGATGATAGTGGTCTCCTTTGCAAATGACATATGGAGATTTAGGTTTGGACAGTGCAGTGTGTATATTTTCGCTAGACAATGTATGGTTGCCCATTTTTTCCATTGGCTCCTTCTTCTTCTTCTCAATTACTTGGTTTTTGGTTTTACCAACTTTACCAAGCGAAGAGGAAGAAGGAGAGGGAGAAACAAATGAAGTAGAAGGTTGGGGGGTAACTTCAGTATCATCCGGTTGCTGATTTGATTGCTCAAGAATCACAGTGCTTTGAACAATATAGGTCGAGAAGAGCCATACTGGCAGGCCAATTTTCAGTCCAGGAAGGGACAATGTGGCCATATGAGGTGCACCAACATCTCCCCAAGAGGAGAAAGGACTAGGATTTCCCCCAAGGGGAAATCCTTGGTTGGTGGAATCCATTTTCTCAACCTAAGATCAATGAGGGAACAATGATGTTATTCCGATTAAAATAAATTTTAGACGCTTTGACACAACTTGCTTTTTCAATTTTTAAGAGTCGAGAAAAAGTGAAAGATGACTCTAGTCGCCTTCGATTTTTAATGAGCCTGAAGTGACAAGTGCTTAGATGGACCTTTTCTTTTAAGGAGTCTGAAAAGGAACGAAAGAGACTACTCTGGAAAATTAGACAGAGGGATTACCAAACCAATCACAAAACTGCAGAATAAGTTTTATGGTACTACGTCAATCTTCCCAAATGTTGTGTTCAGTGCATTGCGATTGATAGGGTGGCAGACACGACTTCCTAAGGATAAATGATATAGTCTATTGCGGTCTCCCAATATATACTCGATGGTACGCGGGAGCGCAAATGCGTAGTGGCACTTGTTGTCTCAAAGAGGAGGAATCACCCAACCTACGATGAAATCGATAGTTACCAGGATTTATGACGCTGGAACATGTCTCTAGCCTAGACTTCTAAATGTTGTGCATTAGGTTCCAAAGCGTTTTTATGTTCATTGAATTTATTTTACAGTTGATCTTTCTTAAGAAGTTTTCCTCTAAGGTTCACCATGTGATGTAGATATACAATTCCTAAATATGCAATCTAAGATGATAAACAACCGTTTACTCTTCTTTTTGCAATGAAAATCCTAGCTACTAAGGAAAGAGAAGAGAAATTCTTTCAACATAGAGCATAGAGCACACACTAGATGCACTGTCCTAAATCAAAATCAACAAGCAGTCTAAATGAAAATGCACATGCATGTATTTGTTTTATGCTTTCTTAATGTGTCGATGACAAAAGAATGCTAAGTACAAATCTGAATTATTTTTTCTTTCAAAGCGACAGTACTAACAATTCTCTTCAAAATACGGAAGGAAGACAAGGACGACACTTTGTGATTTTTGAATTGAAAACTGCTTTCGACACTTGAAATACTATTAATTCAAATCAAATACAAGAGTACCAATGTAATCAACCATCAAGAAGAGTAGAATTCTTTTCTTTGACTGAAAACAACACTTGCAACACTTCCAAATCAAAAGACGACAATTTGATTAAGCTACTTCTTTGTAAAGGAGAATTGTAAATGGAGAAAAATACATAAAAAAAATTACAATTCTTTGTACAATGGAGGCTGAATAATGCAAAGGAAGGGAGTTTCTACAGTGGTATACTGATCACAGACAGTAAAACTCCTGAATAAAGCTGAAGAGAGTGAAGAAAAACCAAAATCTGGAGGTAGAAATAGTCTTATCAGATCATCACACCTGTAACACAAGGAAACAGGGATGCATCTCACCTACAACACATGGGAGGTGCGATGCATCCAGAATTTCAAGAGGAGATAGTGCGATGGTCCAGGGATGAGACTTTAACTTGGTTTTTGGTCACAGTTTGCAGCTTAGTTCAGGGATTTAGGCTGAGCTAATGATAGTCAGTAAATACAAATCATAGGGGCTAATCTGATGAGGTTACTTGAGCCACCACCAGGGCAATTAGGATGTTTGCAAATCAATTGTTCAGTTTATAAACAAAACCCCGAGATGGACTGAAGCAGCATTGATATACTTTTCACTTGCATAGAAAATGCAGTTTGAAGGCTAGCTGGCTTAACTTCAGGCTTCGTCTGTAGTTTATAAAGAAAACTAATATAAAAAAGTAAACAAGCTATTCGTTCCCCAGCAGAGTCGCCATTTTGTTATCAGGAAAACTAGTGTCAATTCAGAGCTGCTAGTCCCACTAAGACAGGTAGCTATCTTAGAAACAAACAAACTAAAGTCACTTGTGTTTTCCTTTACGAGAGATAGATAAGAAAGAAGTAGAGAATACCAACCTTAGTCTTTCGCTTGGTTCCTTGCTTGTTTCCTTTCCCCTTTGACAGAATCTTGCCACTCCTTCCTTACTTGTCTCGCTTTAAAGAGCACCCGTAGAGTCATAGTAGCATAATACCATCAAAGCATAGAGATCTATCACTGTAAACAATATAGGATCAGATATATTTGACCATACAAATGCATATATCAACACAAAATTTAGAGATACCCAAGAATATGGAGGAAAACTCAAATAACTTTATTGATAGAAGTAGTAGAAGAGAGGATTACAACCACTTGGTTTGACCCAGTGCCATCCTCCCAGCTTGAAAGCCCTCTTCACCTCATGCAAAGCAAGATCACCCAATGTCTTCAAAGAGAAACCAACAACACTTCCTTGAAAATTACAAAATTCCAGCCTCTGGATCACTGGGATGAGGGATCCATATATAGATGTTTGCAGGGGTGTGAGTCAGCTTCTGGGATTTTGATTAGTGTCCTCTCTCTGATAGTTTTGAATTCCACTTGGAGATTTCATGATCTCTTACTCATCCCTGGGCGAATTCAGAGAGGCAAGTGTCATAGGAGAAGTTTCTGGAAGATTCCATGATCATCCACCTTACAAACTGTCTTTGCCATTTGTCTACTCTCGCTAATCGCACCCTACAGAAGGGATTTCTAGTATGCATCGCACTTTTTTCATGTGGTAGGTGAGATGCATCACACCCTTAGCACTGAGCAGTCTGTATGGTCCAGTTTTGACCAGTTCTGAGCATTTTTTCATGGAGAACTTCTGGGAGATGATGTAATCAGCTGACCTTGCTCCTTTAAGGTATGACACAACACTTTTAGGGACTTAGAATCCCTTGGTTTACGGAAATATGTGATTGGGGTTGCAGTGCCAAAATATGTCTATAACACCGAGCATGGCCAAACAGATATGTGATGACAAGTTGTGAAATCTATGAAACACTAGTTGCGTGGAGAGTAAGCATGGCTCTGAGCACTAATTTGCAATCCAGAGACTTGTAGCATTCTGAAGTAGGGATGAAAAATCAAAATAGGAAATTAAAAATTAAAAATGAGGGCGAGGCAAAGGTGAGCCAAAGGCTTTGTGGGAGGCCTTCCGTTGACAATTACAGTGGATTTTCTCAATGCCGATGTAGAGCTTGAGGCATCTGCACATGACTATTTGCTGGGGGCATAGCAGGTGAGTGTCATGTACAACTGTAAATCCTTTAGAGTGACCTAAAAAATTTACTTCACATTTAAAACCATCTTCTTGGCAAATACAATGGTACAATTCAAGGGTTACGCCATACATGGAACACTCAAGGAATGCATGGCCTTTTCTATACTGTCGAATGTAAACAAAATTCTCCAGCCATGGAAATCATAGACCTTGCAATGTGCCAAGGGAAGAATAGATCCAGGCACTGGAATAAAATTCTTCCAAGCTCCAATTCCAAGACATACTTAGGCACTGATATGTGAGGAAATTATTGGCGCCAAATTGGGATTTCTACTTAATGCATCGATTCAAGGTCAGGGAAAAAAGAATAAACCTATGAGGAGCATTGAGAGGTTAGGGAAGCTTATAAGAACAACCAGTTTGAACCCAGTTCCATTTGTTCATGAGATAATTCCATGGTCCAAGATACAATTCAAGATCTCACAGCTCATTCTCTAGGAACGGGAATATTAGAAACACCAAAGGCCAATCTATATTTGGTTGTCACCCAAAACATTTTGGATATTTTCATATGAGTTGCTTTATGGGACAACATCGGGAATTTTGATATAATAACACTTACAGATTTCAAACCTACCAAATCATTGATTAACCAGATCTACGAATTATTTGTAGAATTGCATATACCTCAGATTGGTGTAGATGCCAAAATGCTGAACAGAGAAGCCAGAAAAGAGGTTGACTAGAAATGGGGATTGGCTGCAATACTCTCTCAGTCAAGGTAGTAGGAGCATGAGGATGTTGAGGTCTTAGCTGACACATCCATCTTTCCTAAACATTAGAACAAAACCAAATCTCTTTCCCTTTCGATTCTGCATAGAAACCCCAGTTATCTAATCTCACATTCGTCACAGGTCAAGGGTTCGATTCACAGTGTCTACCTCCACGATGTGGGAAAGCGTGGATTTATTCTCAAGATCCATGAATTTTCTCTAGTTTGCTACGAACAATCTATCTGTAGAGAAAATTGTATTTATATTTCTTAAATAATTTTTTATGACAAAAAGCTCTGCCTCTTCTAGGTTCCTACACACAAGAATGTTAACACTGACATTGATCAGAAAATTCATAATTCATCGCGAGGAAAGAGTCCATGCTTCTACTTCATAGCTCCAAGCTCCACGCTATTGCTTTACCCAATTTTGGCTTTGCAGAGCTAATATTGGAATTGGGAAAACGATAAAGGCTACTGTCTAACATGCATCCTCCATGCGGATGGTAAGTCTAATAAACTTAGATAATCTCTTCAATCATTAACTTACGGATTCCATAGGCTCTTTCAATCCATGCATAGGCTCTGCTAAACACTTTTACACAGGCTCTGATACCACATGAAGGAATTTAATAGACAACCAATAATAAACTCACTCAACCATATTAAGCACACAGAAAATTAACACACAATAATCAAAGCAGCAACACACAAAAGACAAATTGGCAGAAAAGGCAGAGAGCCATCATGTGGTGTCTCATGCTTATGTATTTCTCTCTCTTATTCAAATAATTAATAATACATTTAAATACATGAGAAAGTGGTCTGAAGATAGTGTGTCTATCTTAGACTCACTTGGTTGAGACAATTTGTCAGCTACACACTAACTTAGGATAACTAGTTGGAGAGAATCTCTCCTCCTAACTAAACTCCCTAGTTTGAGGAACTAACTCTCATGATTTAATTTAATTAATTATTTTATTTGGATTTATAATTGTTTTTAATAAGAGAGTGAGGCTAACATATTTGTGCAAGGTGTGGGTATGTAGCTAGCATACACATACCTCGTATGTATACTAATAATACTTATAAGAGCCAGTCGCATAAGTCAATCATTTAGCAATTAGGTTAACAACTTAATATAAGGTAATAAGATTAATACGCGAGCACTACATACACCCCATATAATTAGTCAAGAAGAACCAAAATTTAAGTAAATAAAACAAGGATATCACTTTGCATTTAGAGTCCCCAACTAGCTTATAGTTGTAGAAATTATGTTGTAGATTTGAAACCTTTCATGAAGTTCTAATCAAATGATAGGATACAAACCTAATATATAGCTCTGCGGAATTCAATTCACAATTTAGAACATCAATTACAAACATGCAATGAGAAATAACACACATGTTGTAACAACCCTAGTGAGAGTTCCATGTAATACAAGTTAATAAAGGAAAAACATGACCACGGTTAAGGTACACTTATTCCAAGCTGAATGTTGGGCAAAGATATCCTAGTGGGCATCACTCAATGTGTTTATGGCTAAAGGAATTTGGAAAAGGAAAACAAATTAAAAAGGAAAAAAGGCATTTTTGGCACACTTATTTATGAAAGTAAAGGAAAATAGGAGAAAAGGGAGGTGAAAGGTCACAAGTTGCATGTGAGGAGGAAAATGAAGGAAAATAATGGAAATTGAAGAAAATAGAGGCCTCATTAATAAAAAGGCTTATGAGGATCAATGGGAAGACTTAGTGAGTGATGGTTTGGTCAGTGTAAACTTGGCTAGGGTAAGCTTGGTCAATGTAAGCTTGGTCAGTTCAGTTGTTAAGCTCTCTGATTATTCTTTCTCTCTCTCTTACTCTTGGACACTTCGAGTTTTCTTGGAGCACTCTAGCTTTGGAGCAAGGAAGGAGAAAGAAAGCAAAGGAAAGGAAGGAAAGAAAGGATCAAGCAAGGAAGAACAAGATCAAGCAATTTAACCAGGAATACTTGCAGGTAACATATTGCATGTATGATTTCCTAGTTTGTTTTGACATGCATGGCTTTGCATGTTGGTGTATGTTTATCTTGGTGTTAGTGGAATGGTTTTGCCAGGTTATGACAGTGGTTTTCAACCTAGCCTTGCCTTTTTCCAGATGCCATGGTGTGTTGGAATGTTGATCTCAGTTTTGAGATTTGGAATTTCCAGATGGATTTCAGAATCCCGGGCAGAGGTGGTCTCAAGGTTCATTACCAAAGGCCTAGGAATCCTGATCTGAAATTGGTTAAGGATCTATAAAAAGCCTAAAATTCAAAGTTACTGGATTTGAGTGGAAGCAACGCCATTGCGTAGAGATTGCAGAAATGATCCCAACGCAACTTGAACGGGAACATTTTGCCTCCACATGAATGAGAAAATACTGAATGAGAATGATGGACTCTGTAACTTAGTTGAGAATATCAGAAGACAAACGAGGGACCTGATAAATTCGCAAACTGAGAATAAGAGCATAACATGACCTCTCCTCTTCTTGGGTCTTCGAAAATTCCTTCACTTTATCTCTCAAGGTTCTTTAGAATTTTTATAGAACTGTCCTCAAACAGGTAGCCAAACAGGCTTTGATATTATCTCAAATAAAATTTACATACCAAGAGATGCTTTAGAGTACAAAGCGCTCTTCACTTTTCTTACATACACACAAGCATACTAAAGAGCATAGAGTATTTCTCAGAGTAGAGAATCTCTCAATTGATCGATTTGGGCTTCATCCTCTCTTATCTTTTTATACTCTTTTTTTTTTTAACCTAAAATTCTATTCTATCTAAAATCTGAAATTTTTGAGGGCCCTCTCGGATATCTCAGATCTAGACGGTGTCTACTCAATATTCTAGTACAATTATACAATAACCTTTAAATACAATAATTGAACACAAAAGATTGTTACAAAGAATCAAACACTGTTACCATGGTCCTTTTGGACTGCGGTCTGAATCATAGTCATCTGAAGAGACATCTTTTTGTAAATAAGATTCTTCAAGATATTTTAGATCATCATACTCATTCTCAGTGGGGTCTTGAGCATCTTGATATACATCCAAGAATAATGTGGCTTTTTCTTCTGTCTCTTTTTCTTTTCCTTTGCGAGATATTGGTGCTATGGATGAAGCTTTTGATGGTTGTCCTATCTCCAACTTTATGCTGTCTTTGAAAGCATGATGACTTAGATATGGTAATTTGGAAGGGTCCTCTATCTTTCTCCATCTGTTAATGTATGCAGTAGGGTTTACTTCAATGTCAAGAAAAGAATATTTATGAGCTTTTGCAAATGATGGTGCTGGTTGTATTGCCAATTCAATCCCATATAATAATTCCCACTTAAAGATTTGGAACATGTTGGTGGCTGTTTCAATTGTATGATGTATCCATAATATGTAGTGATCACTGATGCTGTCTTTTTCTTTCCAACCCAACTCAAAATTAAATGCTGTACAAATCCTTGTAGACAACAACATACTGATTAAACATATTGTATCTTCAGTCCAATTTCTTGACATTATTCCAATGGTGACTAAGGCTTTTTGATTAACAGAAAATTTTAAAACCTTATTGTCTCCTTGCAAAGTATTCAGCTTTTTGAGAATGTGTATTTGCTCAGTCAATTTGCTTTTGCTGAATTCTTTCAACCAATTGATTGTATCTTTTATTTCCACTTTGTTATCTGCAATCATAGTCATTTCAGAGAAATTATTTTCCAATACATGTGCAAAAGGATTTTGGATAATGACATTCCTAAATTCCATACATTGATAATCCCATGGTGATGAGAATATCCTGATATACTGAAAAGTTATTTCAATGCATTGGGATGTTCTCTTCATCCTTTTCTTTGTGCATAATCCTCCTTTAATTTCCCAATCGACAAATTGTTCGAAAATATCATATTGAGGGAAAGTATCTGTACTTTCAAAATGTTCGGTAAGCCTTTGCAAAAATTAGGCTTCTAATTCATCAAACAGATCTGGGATCCTTAATGTTAACATAAATTTACAAACATCTTCGTTGATATTAATTTCTTCAAGAAACATCATCTTTGCACTAGTAAAGATTTCTAATGCAAAATAAATGCTACCAATTAACTGGTAATAATTCAAAATCTACAAGACCCATATCATTGGCTGTGTATATTGGATGGACCATAAATCATCAAATATTCTAAAATATACTTTCACCTTCATGTTTGGGAGAGAATAAATATTTACCGATTCTAGATCAAGTCTTAGAAGAGTACCAATATTCTTTGATTGCCATGCCCGACATCTTTGTATCAATTGGTTTCTTTGTAATCTTAATCCAACTATCTTCTTGATTTCTGTACAGAGATATTCACAAAATTTCTCTAACAACTTGAATCTATATACAAAGGTAGAAAAATCATCTTTTTTACCTGGTAACTGAAATATGCTTTGCTGGGGTTCTCTGCTGCTACTGATCCTATGAGTTTTGTTCATGTCTCTTGTAAGAGCGTCTGCAATATAATTAGAATTTCCAGGAATCCATTCAACATCAAAATCATATTGCTGAAACCATATTTTCCACGATAATAACCTTCATCTTGCTATTTGTCTTGATATCTTTGCTACCAAAAAGTATTTAAAGTTCATTGAGTCAGTTTGAATTAAGAACTTCTTTGGGGCAAGATAGAGTTTAAACCTTTGAATACCATTAAATATTGCAAGAGTTTCTTTTTCAAAAATGAAGTAATTTTTTTGATTAGGTAGATATTATCCTGATGCTTATGCACATAACTCTTCTTCTTTATTATCCTATTTTTCTTTCAAAAAGAACTGAAACCCAAAATTCATCAGAGGCATCTATTTGTAGAATGAGTAAACCTTCTCCTGGAGGCTGTAGTTTAGGAAGATTTTTGCATTCTTCTTTCAGCTTCTTGACTGCTTCTGTTTCTTGTCTTGACCATCCTAATTTTAAATGTTTTCGAATAGGTGCAGTCTTTCCAGATAGTCTAGGAATGTATTTATGAATATAATTTAACACTCCTAGGAAACTTTGAATCATCTTTGTATCTTTGAGCTCATTAGGAAAATCAACCAGTTTGGTAAGTACTTGGGGTTGTATCTAGATGTGGCCTTCTACCACATCTATTCCAATAAAATCAATGTTTTCTTGAAACAGAACCATTTTATTTTCTGACAAGACTATTCCATGGTTCTGGACTTCTTTAAAAAATATTTCTAAATGTGCTAAATGAGTAGTAGGATCAGGGTTGTGAATCAAAATGTCATCAACGTAAGTAATGATAAAATCATACTTACCAAATATAAAATCCATCATTTTCTGAAAGAAATCAGGGGCATTCTTTAACCCAAAAGGAACAACCTTCCATTGATAAAATCCTGCTGGACATGTAAAGGTTGTTTTATGTCGATCTGCTTCTTCAATTTGAATCTGGTAGTAATCTGACTTCATGTCGAATTTGCTAAGTATTTTTCTCTTCTGAATCTTTCGCATTATAACTTCTTCATGGGGCAGAGGATAATTAAAAATTTGAGTGATGGCATTTAGCGGCTTGTAGTTTATTACCATTTGTGCTTTTCCTCTGACTATTTTTGAATGATTTCTTACTAGAAATGCAGAGCATGAGTAATGAGAAATACTAGGTTCAATAAGCTTGAGATTTAATAATTCTGCAATTTGTTTTTTGATTTCTTGCTTGTCACCAGGAGTACAAGGAATAAGCTCACCTTTTACTCCATTTTCATGCAAAGTGATGATTTCTTGTTTTGGACTCTCTTTTTCCCAAAACTTATGTGGGTCTTCTGAGCAACTTTTAAGCAGTCTTTCATATATGTCTTTTTGTTCTTTAGACCATTGAGGATCTATAACTACCTTTTGCTTTGTCTTGAGAGTCTCTTTTTTTGCGTATTTTTGCAAGACTTCTTGCAGTTTCGAGAATCATTTTCTGGCTTTCTGAACCTGGTTTTTCTTTGACTATTTCCTCTTCTTGCTTCAGAATCTGCAATTTGTAGCCTTGGTATAGAGATTTCTTTTTTATTTAAATTGATGACCACTTTGTCATCACTTATTGTTACTGGTAAAACTGAATTGATAAAAGGCATATCAAGAAATATACTAGCTGAGGGATCATAATGCTGAATCGCTGAAATTTTGATAATACTCCCTCTGACTTTCTTAGAAATATTATCAACATAGTGAGTGAGATTTACTATACCTCCAATTGTTTATGAGATAAGTATATTTTGTAGTGGCTTCCACATTCCTTGAATAAAGAAGGTCTGGCTAAATTGTTGGATGCTCCGGTGTCAATAAAAGCATCAACATTTATCCAACTATTCTTCACTTGTACAGAGACTGGTATATACAACAAATTATTAGTTTTCACCATTTTCTTTAGAAGACTTTGTTAAGCTTCTAGATCAAATTGTGGAATAGGCATAGAAGAGGATGAGGCGGCTATCTTCTTCTCATAAGGAAAAAAAGAATTTAACTTTGGTAAGGATGATATAGATTGCTTACCTTTGTCCTTAGTCTTTTCAAGAGAGCAACAAAATGAAACAAATTCTTTTGAATTTTCTGAAACTTCTGAGCTTGTCTCAAATTCATCACTATAATGAAGTTCATTCTCTTCTGAGGCAATTTCGTTTGAGATATCATCATCTGAACAATATGTACACATGTTTATTTTTTGAGCAAATTTTGGACTTTCTTCATCTTCTATCAAGGAGGCATCAGTCAAAATATATACATCTGATAAATCCTCATGTGATTCAACAACTGACCAATCATCAAGAAATTCTTCAATATCAACACAAGATTTCAATTTATTGGAAGAACTGTTCGGGCATTTTCGAGCAAAATTTCCTTCCTGTTTGCATATAAACCAACAATTGTTGTTCTTTCTTGGCTGTTTCCGCTTTTTCAAGGAGCGAAATTTTTTAAAGGACTTTTTGGGATTGGCTACCTTCTTAGGCTTAAATCTACCATATCTTCTGATTTTCTTTTTCTTTTTAAAAGGTGTCCAGGGAAGAGCCGCATGACAAACATTACCAGTAGGAGTCATATCATGTGCTTGTGTCTGCCAACAAAGATACTTTACTTTCTCCTGGCATCTAAATAGTAGATCTATCCAATAAATTTGGTCAATGGATTTGCCTTGAATTTCAAGATCTTTGGAAATTAGATCACCTAAATTTCCGGGTAGCTTTGATAAGAATGCAACTTTTTGAGTTGAATCATTTGAAAGATTGGCTTTGTAGATTTTGGCCATAAAATCTTGACCAAATTGCTCAATAAAATTTAAATCTTTCAATTCCATCCTAGTGAGATCAGTAATAAGTTGTTTCTTTTCATCAATGGGTTCAGGCACAAACTGTGTTTTTAGTAGTGCTTCTAATGTAGATAGTCCTATGGCTATCACTGCTTGTCGTTCTGCTTCTGGCGGTCCTGTCCACCAGTCATATACAGTGCCTGCCATTCTTTTCTCTTCTAGGAAAAATATGGATATATTATCTAGTCTTGTTGTAATTTGCATTTGATATAAGGATCCTATCCATATTCTTATCGACTCTGCGGGATTTGTAGATTTGTCAAGATCTAAAATATATCCACTGGAATTGGAAGCAAAAAGATATTTTTCTATTCTAGGATATTTGTGAACATCCTTGACAAGATTTGCTTTCTGGATTGATGGTAAAATAAAAGAAGGGAATTTAGAAGCAGCATTTTCTAGTGTGACTATTTCTGCTTTTGATTTTCAAAATCTTTCTAAAGAACGTTCTTCTTTGAGAGGTTTAAAAGATATGCTGGCTTCAGATGTGCTGGCCTCTGTTTCTTCTTGGTCCCAAAAATTGGGAGTAGACATATCAATTGTGAATTTTGAACTCTGGGATTCTTTGGCTTTTCTTCTTTTTTCTTTCTTTTACTTTCTGGCTTCCTTTTCAATTCTGTCTTCTTGTTTTTCATCATATAATGGTTCTAGATTAGCTAGAATGAGTTTGTTTTGCTTCCCTAGATCATCTATGGCATATTCTACATAAGAACACCATGTAGTCAGATAATTTCTTATTTGATAGAGCTAATCTAGATCATTTTGATTCGAAGAATTATGTTCAATGAGGGGTGCACAATCAACACGAGTAGGAGGTTGTTTGGATAAAGATGAGGTAGTACAAAACTTTGTCTTTGGGGGCCACTTTCCTCCTTTTACATATTGGTGATTTGCAAACTTCCACTCCTCAACAGGGGAAATTGAGAACTAGAAATTCTAAACATCTTATTGATAGCAAAAAATAGTTTGACTTCTGAAATATACAAATCATGAGGGGATAATATTTGTTGAGGGGATAATATTTGAAGTTTGTGATGAACCATTGCATGTGGTATTTTTACTGCTCAACACATGGCATTCACAGTCAGCAGGTCCAAAGCTCAGTTTTAGTTGCAGGTGTAACATCTCCAGTTTGGTTGCAAGGTGAAATATTGGGTTGAATGGGTTAAAAGGCGAATTTTTTATATACATGGTGATGACATATATATTAAAATGTCATTTTATTATTTAAAACAAAATCCATATAAGAAGCATTTGATTTATTATTTACAAAAACCTATGTAGTGGAATGGCGCAAATGTGATATAGGTTATAAAACTATGTTTAAACCATGGAAACAGACTATATTACAAACAATATGTTATAAACTATGGCGGAGGTTAATATTACAAAGTGTTAAACCATTTGCACAAATGGTTAACGAAACCACCGCGGAGTTGGTATATAGGTCACTGCCATCGAACATTTTGCGAGATGTTCGGTCACATGGTAAGATCTCATGCCATGGAAATCGTCGGAATTAACACTATTGCCACAGAACCACTGCTCCAACACAATACATGTGACCAATAAGCACTGGCAGACTTAGTTTGTTATGCCACAGTTAGTTTTTTGGCTGCCTTTCCAATGCTATGTTTGGCTATATTAAAACTATATGTTATAATGCACCATATATAGTTATATGGTTATAACAAATACATATGCAATTAAATCCATTGCTATGTTTTCCATTACGGTTTAGTCACCAACATAATGTATAAATGTTTAATTTTATGCAATGGAGAGGAGAAGTGAGCTTGGCTCCTTAAGAGGAATTGTAACATTCTATGTAGCAGAAGAGTTTTGGAGTAGCTTTGAAGACTTGGAGGCGAAACTTTGCAAGCTTATTATGGGAGTTGTAGGAGGTATTTTTCTGAGCCATTAGTTTTGTTGGAATTCTACGGCTGAGCAGAACACAATTGGACTAGTCAGAGATCCTTTTGATGCAATTTTATGGCTTTGAATATTTAATATAAATGCTTCCTCCTTGAAGACCAGGGCCCCATAAATGTAGGCTTGAAGATAGCCGAACTCCGTTAACAATTCTCGTGTCGCTTTTCTTTACATGTGTTCGTTGTTCTATTTTGCTGCAAAATATCTATCAGTTCTTCATGCTTGTGTGATTATTGGTGTTTTTAATAATTCATGTATTTACACTTTCTAATGTTAAGCAATTCACAATTCAATAAATGATCAGATTTGGGATCATTTGGTATTAGAGCCAATTATTGATAATTGTGATTTGTAAGTGTGCATGATCAGCAGGAGAAAATCAAAGCTTGGTGAAGGAGAACTTATTGAAGGAGATTATTGGGTAGTGGAGGTCCCTTGTAATAGTTTTGGATCTGATAGCCTAGAAAGTAGGATACAAATATTGTAACCCTCTGAAATATGCAGAGAGTGAAATGTAAAAGGTCGAGTCAAAGGGTTGTCTGCCCAAGAAATAATATAAAATAATAGGAAGGAAAGTCAGTTCGTGGACCATAGGAAGGTATAAATAGAGCGCGGCTCTATGAGGGAAAGGTAGTCCTTTTGGGGTATGATCTTGAATCTGAAATGTAATGGTTTTTGAGGGAAGCACTCTAAAAGCGTTTGTAAGTCTGAGTCGGGAGTTTGGGTAGTGGATAGAAGCTTTGCAGCTATGTGCGCAGAGGCCTGGAAGAGTCTACAATTGTGTGCGTGGACCCTTGAAACTGAGTGCGCAGGGCGGATATGGATGTATTGGTGATAAGTGGAAATAAAGATAAGTTTCTTCTGCAAATTCTGTGTTACAATCTGAGTTACCACGAATCTGATTGTATGAATGATTGATATGACTGTTTAATCTATGCGCATATGTTATGTTATCGACATATGTGAATATAAGTTTCTTCTAAGTGCACGAACTGGTTAAATCTATTAAATGTTTTCTTAAAGACCCTTCTAAGTATATCTGAGTTACAATATTTCATGAAATAGATTAGATCTGTAAACAGCGTGATCTTAGAAAATTCTGGGTCTGGATCTGCGTGAATATAGAGTAGCGCGAGGCTGTAAAGCAACGCGTGATACTCCCAAACCACATCCATACATCTCAAAGGTGCGAAAACCTAGTTCCAACACCCTCCCCTGCTACCTCGGGTGAGACCTCAGTCCGCGCTCCGTGGACTGCTGCCGAAAGGGCCGGTAGCTGCGGGATTTGCTTGGCTAAATAATTCTTCTGAACCTGGGTCAGGCCCATATAAGCCAACAAAGATCTAGAAGTTGGCTCGAGAAGAAGGAAAAATTGAGGAGAAGAGATGGATGAAGAAGTAAGCAGTGAACATCCTTTGGGATCTGAGGCAGGCTTTGTGGATGCCTTCATGACTTTGCAGCCATGGTCAAAGAGATGTACCATGAGTTCAAGAAAGAAAAAGGGGAATATAAACTTAAATACAAAGAGGGACAACCATCACAATCTAGAAAATAAGATGAAAGCAATCAAAAAGACCATATCACTTCTGAGCTTCTCTCTTGAATCCATCTGAAACTTTGAAACTGTCATTGAAGCTCGATTTTAAGTTCGAGTTACCCATGTACAATGGAGAATTTGATGCCGAGAATCTTGACAATTGGGTCAAGAAAATGGAGGTATACTGTAGCATGCAACAGATCACTGAAGATGAAGTCAAAATCAGGCTAACATCACTTCATTTAGAAGGCACAACATTGATTTGGTGGCAGAGTAAGCTACAGAAAGGTACTCAACATATTGGTAAGATTTTTCCATCATGGTTTAATTTTATTACCACACTTATAAAGCAATCTATCCATTGGGATATACAGAGAAATCTTTAATAGAATGACAAGGATTAAAGGTTAGGAAGGTCATTCGTGCAGGAATATACTGATGAGTTTCTTAAGAAGGAATTGATGCTAGATATACCTTTGTATTCTCAAGAAACTCTAATGAAATTCATAGGAGGATTACCTGAGTATATTCATAATATTGTATTTATGTTTAGTCCTACTAACACAGATGAAGTGGAAGTACAAGAAACTTACACTAAAGCAGGAAAGTTATGGTTTGGGGTATCATCAAAATCAACAACCAGAATGGAGAGTGGTGAGCTCCAGTATTGTAGCAATAATGCTACAACTCCTGGGGCTTCCTGTCTCTCTCTTTATCAACCCGGTAGTTCGTACAAACTTGGAAGCGACGGTGCTGTATGCACAAGTACTAGCTCTTGTCGCAGCTGTCACTTGGTCAGCTGGCACAAGTCCGATAGGGCTCAAGCCAACTTCTATGGGCTCACAGAAGAAGCTTTATCAATGATGGACAAAGGCTAGCTCAAAGAAGACTAATCTACTTGACAAAAATGAACTGAAAGCAAATCAAAGCATGTAAACCTAGGAAACCCTAATTTAACTAGTCTAGCCTCTATAATGCAAATGATGTGAAGGAAACTTCTACCAATGCTGTTGTTACCTCTGATAAGTGAAAATACACGGATCTAAACTGCTTGCATCATATAAGACATGTTTTTGTATTTTTCCTTTAAGTGGATTGGATGATTGTGATTGTGTGCTAATTAGGGTTTGGTTGTGCAGCTGGGATGGAGAAGGAAGGAAAGCGTGGGACAGGTTGGGGAGGCTAGGTGAGGTCCCTATGGACCCTTAGCATCCATCCACAGAGGTTTTCCACATTCAGAGGCTCAGCAACTGAGTGAATGGCCTCCTACAGGATGTCTGCAGGGGATCTTACAGGATACTCAGAGGTTTCTACAGGATGTCTATAAACTGCTACAGGATGACCTACCATGAAGGTTTGAAGTGATGGAGGAGTGATGGAATGGTAGGGAGAGATATGTGAGGTAGGGATAAGGCTGGTGATGGCTCAGAAGTGGAGGAATGAGATGGGCAATGGGTGTAGGGAGTATGTTGAAGGTAAAGGGTTATGTCAATGAAAGGTTAGGAAATGAAGTTACGTGAGGAGTGGAAGACTTTGGGAGAGGACAGAACGAAGTGAAGGTCGAGGAGATATGTTTGCATGCGTGATCAAGATGGAGGAGATGGTAATGGAACGAGAAAGAGGAGTGTAAATGAAACAAATGATTATGACTGTCACCAAACCGAAGATGCATCAACCTAAATTACTTATGCCATGAATTCAATGAACAACAATCCAAAACGCGAAGAGAAATATGTATGAGGCTGTGATGAAAGTATGTGTGCAGGTGTGAATGACAAAGAAGCATCTAATCAAAACCGTGACTGTATTGCAGTAATCATCAAGTAAAGTAATGCGTGTTTTTGGTGGCTAGTTATGGACTGCACCCCAATCTTCAAGAGAGATGGCAGTGAGCCTTAACAACCATTTTGCTGGAGCTCCAATTGATGGTATATATCCTCTGCTACACTAAGCAAGTGAAAACAACTGTTCCATAAGCAAAATCTATCCTACTCATAAGAAAACCAAATCACCAAACTGTAATTCGAATTGCATGTGCAAACGAAAACTTAAAGTGCTGGAAATGAAATGGAAACAACACTACAACAGAGGGGATCTATGGCTCTCAGGTTGGGCCCTAACCTGAGAGATATAGTCTCCTTAAGAAACTCCGAACTAGATCACAAACTGCCTTCTTTATTCGTAATCTGATGTCATGCCAAATTGGCTTACAAAAAGGCACGAAAACTGAACTGTGCTCCAAAATTACAATAGAAATACGAGAGTTTCAACAACCTATCTAAGGCTAAGGCCTTCATAATTATACAAAAACGATGATCCACCAAGTGCCCTTGATTTTAGGAGCTCGACTGTCCAACTAGAGTCTAACTGTGGATCCTGTAGGGCAGTCATAACTACTGTTCCTGTAGAACAATTTATGACTGCTGTTCTTGTAGGACAGCTGGCTGCTTCTTAAGCTCGGAGGGGAGATGGATTGGAGCTCGGAGTTCTTGGTGGGAATCACGAGGAATGTCCCAAGACCGTGGACATCTCTCCACAAAATCAGCAGTGCCACCTCATTGTCTCCTTATCCCCTTTTTCGTTGTCTCTTGCTCCCTTTTTAATGCCAAACCCTGGAATCATAATGCATTAGTCACGTAGATAAAGTGTCTAACCTTCTTCTACAAACAACATGAATAAACTAAGAAATGCATGCATAAGAAAATAAAAATGAATGGTTTGAGCAAGTAAAATAGGCCAAAATGAGCCCAAATTGTACCAAAATTGGGGCTCATCAGAGAGCAAGGGAAAAGGGAAAGCGAGGAAAGAAAACTTCAACGAGAAGGAGGTTGAAAATCTCTGTCATAAAAAATTGCAAGAAAGGGGCCATGATGAAGACCAATGTTGGCAATTGCATCCTGAAATGAAACCTAAGTGGACCAGAAAAGGGAAGAAAAAGGTTGTGGCAACAATGAAACCAATGGACCTAGGGTCAGGTTCAGGTGACGAGGCACAAATCTCATCATTGGTTATGACTGGTAAATCTAATGAAGGTAATGATTCTAATAGTTCTAGACGCAAGTTATTTCACATAAGGGTTATTATGAAACATACACAGATCTACACATTATTAGATAATGGATCTCAAGTTAATCTAATTTTAGAAAAAGTGGTTAAGCAATTGGGATTGAAAACCATAAAGCATCGTAAACCATATACTTTAATTTAGATGAGAAAAAATCATAAATTATGAGTGACTAAGAAATGCATGTTACCATTTGCAATAACTTCTCAATTTAAGGATAAGGTGATGTGTGATGTGGTAAAACTAGATACATGTGGGATGGTCTTGGGCAGCTCATATTTATATGACATGAAAACGATCTTTTACAGAGAACATAATCAATATCACTTGTTCAAAAAAGGAATGAATATGTTGTACATTCTCATCACAAAAAAAATGGATAAATCTCTTTTTATAGTTGAATGATTAAAACAGGCAGCTTATGCTAGAAAAGATGTCGTTGTATAATCTAAAGAACCTAAGAAAAAGATCATTAAAATTAATCACAAACAGAAAGACATGCTTAAGAAATCTAAAATTGTACATCAACAAGAGTTGCAACATGATAAGTTGAGTTTTGTTTTAGCTATTAAGGGAAAGCAGGGTATGGTTTCAGCTATGTCAATAATTTCAATGTTGTTATTGAGTTTATTACTGTTTAGTGGTGCCTGGATTTAGCAACAAATATGAATGTAGATGTGGGTGAAAAGTGACTTGATATATTTTGCAGTTTGTGTGTTTTGTTGATGATTGCATGGAGGAGTAAAGTGTACAAGTTCAGAACAAGGTGGACAGATACTGACCAAGTGGTAAAACATAACCCACATTTTTTTATGGAACTTAAGCCTTTTGGTGGTCCAAAAGGTCTCAGTAGGGAGGAAATGATCCAAAATTGATTAAGGATCTATAAAAAATCCTAAAATTCAAATTTACTGGATTCAAGTGGAAGTAACACCATTGCGTAGAGCTCGTAGAAACGATCCAAATGCAACTTTAACAGGCACATTGGCCTCCGTATGAACGAGAAATTGCTTGTTGAAGTTTGTGATGAACTGGTGCATGTGGCATTTTTACTGCTTGATACATGGCATTCACAATCAGCAAGTCCAAAGTTCAGTTTCAGTTGTAGGTGCAACATCTCTAGTTTGGTTGCAAGGAGAAAAATTGGGTTGAATGGGTTAAAAGGTGATTTTTTTATATACACGGTGATGGCATATATATTAAAATGTCATTTTATTATTAAAAAAAAAATCCATACAAGGCACATTTGATTTATTATTTACAAAACCTATATAAAAACTATGTAGCGGAATGGCACAAATGTGATATGGGTTATAAACCTATGTTTAAAACATGGCAACGAAATATATTACAAACCATATGTTACAAACTATTGCAAAGGTTATTACTACAAAGTGTTAAACCATTTGCACGGATGGTTAGTGAAACCACTGTGGAGTTGTTATACAGGTCACCGCCACCAAGAAAATTGGGAGTCGTTCGGTCACATGGTAACATCTCATGCCACGGAAACTGTCGGAGTTAATGCTAATTCCATGGAACCACCACTCCAACATGTTGAAAATGGCAACAAGAAATGCTAAAAATAGCAATTTGGATACCAGTGCTGGATTGAGCAAGGGAATGAAAAATGGTAGTGATAACAATAGCATTCTATTTTTAGCAGTTCGGGATGGATTCCTATTTTTAGTTAGTCTCTGGACTAAAATAGGAAGTAAAATTCGAATTTGAACTGAACAACTATTTGGAAATAAATTAATTAATTCACCATGAGTTAATTAGTTGTGAAAAATCAAACATGAAGTCTATGTGAGGACATGCAATAGTTTCTCTATTAATTGAGGAATTTATCCATCAGTTAAACAGATAAGGATGAGTTCTAATTTGAGTTGTAATTAGTTGGCTCAGTTAATTGAGTCAAGTCCAGTTAGATTGATTTAAACAGTTTGTTTGAATTAATGTGAGTTTAGTTAGTTAATGCTTGCATGCATGTAATTGTTATTCTTCAGATAACTGAATATTCTCTCATGAATAACTCATGCATGTCAGTTCAGGCAGAGACCTAGTTGAGATCAGAGGAGGGGCAATGTACTATTAGTTGGATGGATTTTTTCCTATAAAGGAAACTCATCCATGGAGAAGGATTTATCTCCTTCAGGATTGCGCAATTGGATTAGAGGTTAGTGAGTGTGTGAAGAGAACAATTCACACAAGTGACAGCACTGGACCCCAAGGAAAATTGCACAAAGAAATAGGAGGCTTGGAGGGCAGAGGAGAAGGTTTGAGAGTGGCCTTTGACTATCTATGAGCAACAGAGGGATTGCAGAGAGAGCAGTATAGCTTGTGAGTTGATTCTTTTTGTAATCTGGACTATATTTCCACTTGTATGATAATACAGAGTTGGGGTTTTAGGCTGAGGCTTTCCCCGGGTTATTTCTTCTGTGTTATGTGTGATTGCTTCTCATTCTCAGTTATATCTGTTCTTGGTTGATAATGCTCATATGTGATTAAGATTCCACAAAGTTTATGGTAGAAGTAGATCTTGTACTGTGTTTTAGTATATTGCATGATCTGTTGATCTACAGTGGGAATTTCTACATGGTATTAGAGTGAGGTTTTATAGAAAAATTTCTACATGGTATCGGAGCTAGCTGATTTGTAGAAAAATTCTACATGGTATCGAAGCAAAGGTGATCAAAGCGGAGAACAATATACTAGAGGAGATTTCGAAGTTTTGAGTTTTGGGCCGCGAGTTTTCAGAGTAGATATGAAAATTTTTGTGCAAAATTTTTAGAAACAAATATTAGATCTAGATTCCTTGCGGAAAAATACCTAAATTCAAAAAACAAATTGGCTGAATCGGAGTTCGGATGAGGGAAACATCGCTAATTTAAAATCAGCTCTTTTTCTAGGACATTTCGTGATGGCGGGAAATATGAAACAGATTGGTGTGCCAGACAAGAACCTGTATGCACTTGAGGAGCAAGGCAAAGGTTAGATACTTGGTGGTTGAGAGGGAGAGTAAATTACCTTTCAACATGCAGCGCCGAAAGAAGTCTCAGACAATTGTGGAGGAGCCACAATTGGTGAAGCAACTTCAGGAGGTTGTGGAGCATGCACAACTAGAGAAGCTGAGAAGAGATCGAGTAGAGACATCTACTCATGTAGAGACATCCAGTAGGGGGAAATTTCAAGCCAGGTGGGTAGAGGGATCACATGCATCCGTACCTCCATGTAGGAGGTGGGGTGATGTGGAGTGATTGTCCCAAGAAGGCTAGAATAGGGGCAGGATCCTTGAGGTACCCAGCCTCTTTGATTCGACTTTGCTACAGGAGCCCCGATGAGGAGCACAGGACTGACTGATTGGGTAGAGATAGGTGTGGATGGAGCAGCAGAGAGAGCTACAGTGTAGGAGTCCCAGGACTGTGTAGAGCTAGTAGGCTGCAACAATGAGAGAGGCACAGGAGTGTTGCACCAGTGCAGGATGGCACAGAGAGGTGTGAAATGGTACGAGATGCATGCAGTGTTGCAGCAGCTCAGAGGTCAGAGAGGGAGCACTTGTCAGCAGTAGGTAGAGCTTCAGCATTAGAGTATGTTTCCAACCCAACAGAGAGGTCAGTTGGGAGTTTTTTTGTTTCTAGAGTTGCTGGAGCAACCAAACTTGGTAGAAGTGTTGCACGCAGAACATTCTAAAGGTATAGGATTGGGTTCGAGTTGAAGCCTTTCTTGTTGAGAGGGAATGTTGAAAATGGCAACAAGAAATGCTAAAAATAGAAGTGCTAAAAATAGCACTGCTATAAATAACAGTTTGGATACCAGTGCTGGATTGAGCAACAGGGAATGAAAAATGGAAGCGCTAAAAATAGCATTCTATTTTTAGTAGTTGGGGATGGGTTCCTATTTTTAGTCAGTCCTTAGACTAAAATAGGAAGTAAAATTCGAATTTGAACTTAACAGCTATTTGAAAATAAATTAATTAATTCACCATGAGTTAATTAGTTGTGAAAAATGAAACATGAAGTCTATGTGAGGACATGCAACAATTTCTCTATTAATTGAGGAATTTATCCATCAGTTAAATAGATAAGGATGAGTTCTAATTTGAGTTGTAATTAGTTGGCTCAGTTAACTGAGTCAAGTCCAGTTAGATTGATTTAAACAGTTTGTTTAAATTAATGTGAGTTCAGTTAGTTAATGCTTCCATGCATGTAATTGTTGTTCTTTAGATAACTAAATATTCTCTCATGAATAACTCATGCATGTCAGTTTAGACAAAGACCTAGTTGAGATCAGAGGAGGGAAAATGTACTATTAGTTGGATGGATTTTTTCCTATAAAGGAAACTCATCCATGGAGAAGGATTTATCTCCTTCAGGATTGCGCAGTTGGATCAGAGGTTAGTGAGTGTGTGAAGAGACCAATTCACACAAGTGACAACATTGGACCCCAAGGAAAATTGTGCAAATAAATAGGAGGCTTGGAGGGCAGAGGAGATGGTTTGAGAGAGGCATTTGACTGTCTATGAGCAGCAGAGGGATTGCAGAGAGAGCAGGATAGCTTGTGAGCTGATTCTTTTTGTAATCCGAACTATATTTCCACTTGTATGATAATACAGAGTTGGGGTTTTAGACTAAAGCTTTCCCCTAGTTATTTCTTTTGTGTTATGTATGATCACTTCTCATTCTCAGTTATATCTATTTTTGGTTGATACTGCTCATATGTGATTAAGCTTCCGTAAAGTTTATGGTAGAAGTAGATCTTTTATTGTGTTTTAGTATATTGCATGATCTCTTGATCTACAGTGGGAATTTCTACACAACAAAATACATGTAACCAATCATCACTATTGGAGTTAGTTTGTTATGCCATGGTTAGTTTATTGGTTGCCTATCCAATGCTACGTTTGGCTATATTAAAAGTATATGTTATAATGCACCATATATAGTTGTATGGATATAACAAATACATATGCAATTAAATCCTTGCTATGTTTTCCATTAGGGTTTTTGTCACCAACATAATATATATATATGTGTAATATTATGCGAAGGAGAGGAGAGGTGAGGTTGGCTCCTTGAGAGGAATTGTAACATTCTATGCAGCAAAAGAGTTTTTGAGCATCTTTGAAGACTTGAAGGTGAAACATTGCAGGCTTACTCCGGGAGTTGTAGGAGGTATTTTTCTGAGCCATCAATTGCGTTTGAATTATGAGGCCAAGAAGAACACAGCTAGACCAGTCAGATATCCTTTTGATGTAAATTTGATGTAATTTTATGGATTTGAATATTTAATATAAAGGCCTCCCCATTAAAGACAAGGGCTCAGAGATGTAGGCTTGAAGATAGCCGAACTCCGTTAACAATTCTTGTGTCACTGTTATTCACATGTGTTTGTTGTTCTACTTGGTTGCAAAATATTTATCAGTTATTCATGCTTGTGTGCTTAATGGTGTTTTTAATAATTCATGTATTTACACTTTCTAACATTAAGCAATTCACAATTCAATAAACGATCAGATTTGGGATCAAATCCCTTGACTAGTTTTTGCGTGATACGTGGTAAATCCTGAGAGAGGATTCTCAGTTTAGGGCCTAGTGATCTGGTATTGGATTGCGATAAATCCTGAGAGACAAGGAGATGAAAAATTCCTCAAGGATTGTGATGGATTCCGAATGACATTCCAAGTTCGGTTCAGTTTTGTGATCAGAGCATCGGTTTTGGTGTGATCATGGTATGGTGAGGGTGGAGGTGGTTTAACCTCTAGATTCCCTTGGCTGTTTTTGGATCGGTTTTTCCATAAGATCCCACATTCATGCTTGGAATATGGAATGGGGTTGAATGGCTGAAAGAAATATTTGGTTCAACCATTTCTACAGTAAGGATGGTATGTGGAAGTCCTGAACCTGGTCGGATTTGCCTATGTTTATTTAAAGCTAATTTCTCTTTCTTTTGTACTTATTAATATGTGGATTTAATGGTTGATATCTCACTACTATTTTCATGGTTTAATGTTGGTTATAAGCATGGTTATATGATTGGTTATTGTCATGGCTATTTCACGTATTTACTTGTAACTGAAAGGATAATGGATGCAAGACTTAACTAATGTCATAATAGTTCAAGGGAGAAGATGGTGATCCTTTTTGTCATGTCTTGTAAGATTTTTTAGTCATTCATGCTCTATCTTGTATCTTAGACCTGTAGATTGCGTTGGTGCCAAGTGTTTGACAAAATGTCAGTGTCAGTTGGGGACGGTTAGGCCTAGTCCTGGAGTTAATTTTTAGTTTATTAGTCTTATCATCATGTGTTTAATGGATTTTGGAAGTTACAACAAGTTCTAGGCAGTGGCCGGAATTATGGGCTTGAAAAGTACGTTATATCTCGCAGACTCTAGCACAGGTCTCCTAGAAATAGTCCTTGGATGCAGACATGCAGGCTTGTAGGAGTGTCCAAAGCTCTCTGGACACTGGCATGCCCATAACATGGGAGTGTCCAGAGGTTTAATAACTTAAAAAATCAGTGGGACCCAGGGGCATGATACCTATGTGGTTGGGATGGCTCCCATTTCCTGATGTAGAAGGTATGTTTGATATGTTTATGTCGATTCCACTTCCTTAAGGAAACCTATAAAGTTGAATCATATCATAGCAGCCTCTCGCCACATGTTTACCCTGGTTGGTCAGTTACTTGGGTAGATATGGGAGGAGGGTGGTTACAAAGTGGTATCAGAGCGAGTTGTGCTCTCTTTGGGTAATATCTGATACCACAGAGTGGTATAAGAGCATGGTTCACCCCTTTGACTTGATGGGCGATGTGTTGTTCATGCATTAATGTAAGTTGCATATGTGCTCCTTATGCTTGTAGCCCATGTGCTTGTTGCATTTTCATGGTGATGATCATGGTTGTAGTGATGTCTCCATGTGAAGGTTGATGGCGTTGTTGTGGGGTGTGTCGTCATGAGTGTATGGTTGTATATGCATTTGTTATGCATGTATGATAGGTTGGACATGCATTTTGAGGTCATTGTATGCAATTAGGTCATCATGATGTTGTTGGTCGTTATGATGCTAATGTGTTGGCTGAGATAGAGTAGATGTTGATTAATGGGAGGTTACAACATTGGACCTCAAGGAAAGAGCATGTCATCATACAAGTTTTGTTGGGTTGTGTTATATTCTTTCCACATAGTTAACAGGGGGTTTGAGGGGTACCCGTAACCCCAATTTATGGGGTCTGGGGCAGCGCCCCAGAAAATTTTGGTTTTGGACCCTATGTTAGGTTGGGC